>SNQJ01S0097373.1:31287-42750 GCA_010110895.2 Picea sitchensis
CATCTAGGATATTTTACCTGAGAAATTCACTTTCCTTCATCTCATTATTCCATAGTTAAGCATGGGTTCTCTTACTCCACAAAGCGTCTTCCCATGAGGGCTTTCACCATAAGGGGACCACTTTGGAGTTCATCCATATTTACTTCTTATCAACCATGACAAAAAAATAATGAGTCATATTTACATCAAGCACTATTGGGTCCATTACCCAAACCTTTGTGCTACGGGTCTTTCTTCAAGGGTTGACATCAATGACAACCAACCTTAATCAACAATGATCACATTATGCGGCATCAGTGCCTAAAAAACCCAACAATTCACTTGTTTTCCACTAAGCCAAAATGACTCCAGTCATGTCTAACCCTCTAGCATGGTATAAGAAATGCATACCTTTTTGCTTAAGAGATGAAATTAGAGAGGGAGATAACCAAGAGTTGGTATTAAGGCCTAGGATCATATCCTCACCAATACGAATTGAGTGCCCCAACCCCGGGTTCCAAGCCAACCAGTGGATGATAACCTCCACTGAATTAACCATGCTACACTAGAAGATCGAAACATTGTGTGAAAACTTCAAAGTGGATCTCAACCAGGCCACAACAGAGAGAGAAGGGAGATAGTTATCCAGTAACACTCTATTCCAAATGACATCTTTCATCAAGAAGCACCACAAAGTATTTGCAACTAGTGCTTTGTTAAACATTGGAAGATTCTTAATCCCCCAACCGCCTTGAGATTCCTATATCAAACTTATTAATCCCTTATCTCTTGTATTTAATTGTTTGATTAGCAAAAATATGGATTCACATAGTTGGTTGAACTTAGAAAGGCATATTAGTTTGAATCATACTAAAATTACAAGTAATTTTGTGGTAAGCTGAGGGTAACATTTTTATTGAAGAGAAGTTTATTTTTCTATAGTTTTGGTTGGTTACCTTTTTTATTTTTTTTATTTTTTTTAAATAATCCAATTTATTGTATTCGCTCAAAAAGAAATATATAGGGATTTTGTTGTTGGTTTGTCCCTTGGAAACCCAAATTAGCAGTAAAAGGTCAATTTGTCAAGTTTATCCATCCTTAAAAACCATTTTTTCTCAAAATCATAAAGCATAAAATGGCATAAGCTTTGAATAGCAAAGGAGAGTCCAATGTAATCATACCTATTATTTTTTTGACTACAGGGGAGGTGGGGAAAGATTATTGAATATTCTTAAACCAGAAAATTGAAAATCTAATATGAGAACCATGAGAAAATTAAACATGCAATGGGACAAATGGCAGCGGGTTTTAGGGAGTGCCCCCCTCTTCAAAATGCACCCTAGGCACCCAATCCAAGATGGTGAAGTCATCTTATGCAAGAGTGAGGCGATCATCATGCAAAAGGGAGTGGAAGGAGGGATCCCACTTGGAATCCAAGGCATGATGACCTCGAAGAGCACCTCATTTGCTAATCTATCAACAACCTTGTTGGCAAAGCATCTGATATGAGAAGGAACAATCACTTCGATATTGGGGATGAGAGATTGGATGTGTTCCAAAATATCAAGAATAATGATATTTTACTAATGGGGAAGCCTTGCTGGAGCTTTTTTAGCATGTGGATGACGAGTTGGGAGTCCCCTTCAAAAATCATTTTATGGTAGCCTTCTTGAATTGCAATGGTGATCACTCTCTCCATAGCTTGAGTTTATGTAACATTATTACTTTCAGTTCCTATGTGATCAACAAACAACCGGATTAGATTTGTAATATCATTGCAGGAAGCTCCTCCAAAACCAGTAGGGCATGGATTTCCTTTGGAGGCCCCATCAAAATTGATCTTGAGGAATCTTGCAGGGACAGGAGCCCAAGAGGAAGGGGAAGAGAGTCTAGAGGGTGTCGGGTGGTTGAAGGAAGAAGCGGAGGGAAGGTGCAGGTCCAGATCTTTTAATACAAGGTGGTCGTGAGTAGGACATTACTATTCTTGAGTAGACCAATGACTGACATGAGTAGTTTCCCTAATGTTTCTTTTGATTTTGTTCCATAAAAAGTCATTTCCCGTGTGCTTATATCCTGCGATTTTACTCCTTCCAGAATTCCCAAAGCATAAATTTGGGAAAGAGTTGTCAGGATTGGTTAAGAATTGGGTTCGAGAAGGAAGATGTTCACCATTGCTCAATGGTGGAAATGAGACTGTTTCTTTGACAGTTAGAGGTGCAAAAGAGGAGATCAACTTGATACCATAAGTTGGAGGAGAAGAGGCATGAATTTAAAATATGATCCATGGATTCCACATCATTATTGAATAGAGGATAGAAAGAAAGGTAGGAGAATCCTCAACAGATAACATTTCCTAGGTGAGGATTTTTTGATGGCTTAGTAACTAGAGAAAAAAAGATACTTCTGGCGATAAATTTTGTGCCCAAATTTTGTCCTGGAAGTCATGGATGCAATAATCCTGATGCCCTATTGCAAGGTGATAAGATTCCTATAGGTTGAAACAACATGTTGATCTATACCCCAGTGCAACTTATTTGATCCGTCTTTTATTCTGATTTTCCTATTTGAGAGAGCCTGTCAAAAGCTGTCTCAATTCAGATTAGGAGGGAGAAACTACCACTTCTCCTTGAGGAGCTAGGAGTGCCAGATGTCTTCAAGATGGGGGGTAACCAATATTGTTGAAGTTGTTTCTTGTGGAGCCTGATTATTTTCCTAATTCAGACATTTGTTTCAGTCGTGCTTGGATCCCATTTCCTTATGGTGGGGTGTATGGGGGTTTTCCCCCTAACTATTGTCGTCAGTGGGGGCAACGACAATTAATGGATCCCCCCCTAGAGGGGGATTTGGGGGTGTTGCCACCGAAGTGAAATTTTGGAAAAAATTGCCTTGTACAATATTGTAATTTTGTAGTCAATATGGATCGTTCATTATAAGGTCACAGATCTGGCGATAGAGTTTATGTTAGGTATTTTTTCCCTAGAAGGAAACCCTCTTTTATGTATGAGGGAATTGTATTATAGCTGTGTGTGATAGTGAATATTGTATTCTGAGAGAGGAGGTTGTGAGAGAAAGAAGAGGAAGTTACAGCAGATGTGTTGTAGGTTGTATCCCTTCATTTACTAGATAATAATAAAGGAAGGACCTAGAAATTTCTCTAGTGGACATGTCCCACACTGGGTGAAACATGTATATTTGTGTCTCTATTGTATTTTGTATCTTTTTGATGCAGACCCCTACTCTCCACCGAGGCCGCATGACCTCCTGGTCAAGGATGTTCAATTACTTGAGCCGAATCAACTCTTTGGGCCTCTACTAGACCCATAATTTAATTCACACAGTCTTTTCCTAGCACTTCTGGTAACCTTGAATGGCGAGTGCTAGCTCCTCTATTAGGATCCCATATTCCTTATGTCCACGGGCTATGACCTCAGTATAGCCCCCTTCACAACTTCATGCTTCGGTGATTTTTCAATGCAGCTTACTCCTCTTTCCTCGAACTTCGAACCTGTGAAATCACCCGGACTAGATCAACGGTCTATGCTTCCCTGACAGCCAATGGCTATGATCTACTTCGGGACTCCGGCTTCAGGAGTTCCTTGGAGTGACCTTTACCCGAAGTTTCAGATCAAGCACCACGTGCTCTTCTTGATCAATGACTGAGATTTGTCCTTTACTCCACTTCAGATGAATTATAATCAACGCTCCTCTGTGTTCTTTCTCCCAGAGTATCGATCCTCTGAAGTGATAGATCTTCTTCCACGCATCCTATTCCAATGGATGACTTTGATGAACTCTGATGTTCCAACCTTTGGGATTTTTCGTTCCTTCACTCTTCAATTCCTTCAGAGTGTCTTTTCTCTGGAGTAAATCTCTAGTCTCCACATGTCCCTCCACTCATCAATGTCTCCTATTGACTACGGCCTTTAGGATCTTTGACCCTCATAAACTTACTCATAAATTTCCCTAGAGTGTTATATCACCGAAGTGATAGATCTATCGCCACATGTTTCTACAATGCACGGCTAGGATGATTCCTTACCTTTGGAGATTCAAATGAATTCTGGTCAATGCTCCACTTCCTCCTGAGTTCTCACTTCCAAAATCCACAATCTGCTAAGGCATGTCCCTCTCAGTTCAACGACCATGATTTACTTCGACAATTCGAGCTTCGGGATTTTTGGCTTCACTCCTTTCATTTTCTTCCAGAGTACTCTTCTCCCAGAGTACACGGATCTCTGCCACATGTCCTTCCTGGATCCAATGGTCTAGATCTCTTCATCCTTTACGACTTTGCAAAATTTTCTCTTTGCTCCGCATGAATATTCTGGAGCTTTACCTCCCAGACTCTCCAATCTGTTGCCACATATACTCCTTGATACCGCCAGCTTAGATTCACTTCGTAGCGTTGGGACTTTGGTGATCCCGCTCTCAAAACACTTTCAAACCTCCAAATACTCGGAGTGGCGAAGGGCTCCAATGCTAAACTTTGTGCAACTCTCCCAAATATAATGGATGTTAGTGACCTCGACTTCCTCCAGAGGGATCTCACCCGTAAATTTGTGACCTTCAACAAATTTCTCCCTTTCTATTAAATATTTATCGCTATCTCTCCTAATCTTGATTCCTCTAAGGATATCAGCCCCCAACGCACTACTTTCGATCCTGGAATCTTTGAAAAAGTTTGGACTTAGAGATTTCTTCAAAATAAATCTTACTATGCACTCCTTGCACTTCACAGTCCTGATCTCTCGACACTTAGTCGAACCTTGACCCTTTGCACTCCTTGCAACATTCGATCTAAGTTTCTTGTTATCCCTCCTAAGCTTCTTTGATTCAAATCCAAACTCTGTCGACGCACACCTTGCTGACAATATGCACTCTTTGCATCTGAACTCTCAGAAGAGAAACAATTGAAACTTATATAATACTTCATAGGTTCATATACTCAACTATGAACATCATACATAATCATAGTAAAATAAACACATAGAGAACATACCATTCATTCAAATACACACCGAAATGAACACCGTCCAATCATTTGGATCAATCTTTGTCTGTTATATTCATTCATGAAGTATTTACGTAAGTTACAAAGTTCTTCATTGTCTTGTAACTCTCTATGTCTAACTGCTACATCTAACACTTCTTACTTCTTACTTCTACCATCCTATACAATACAATACAAAAAACTATCCAAGGAGTGGCTTCTCGAGCTCTTCTCTGTCCTATCTGAATTCTATCCCATCATTGTTTTAATGGTTACCTACTTAGTCCTATTACAATAAATGTGAGTTATTATCATATAAGAGCTAACACTTTATATCTGTAACACCTTACAGTCGTGTAAGAATTTCAACATTTTTCCATTCTCAGGCAGTGACCCGACTTTACAAACAAGGTCTTTAAATACAATATTTCCAAAATATCTCAACAATAGGCTCATACCTTTGTTTAATGCTGATTTGAAATTTTGGTGCGCTAAGGTGTCGAATTCTGCCTCCACTCTCTGCCTCTTTTACTTTGATGGTGATGCTCTTGCATCATACTCCTTTGGCTAAAATATTCATGGACTCTTGTCCATGATTTCTTGCACTATTTTTCCATGTTTCAAAATGTCAGGTTCAGTGACCCAACTCAAACTTCCACTAGGTGATCTTTCCACTTCACCAAATATCCAGGATACATATTCCTCCTGGTCTTCTTTCCAACTCTCTGATCTAATATTTTCTTCATCTGAGGTTTTTCCACTGTGGGCATCTATTTTTCCCACTGAATCTCCTTCTGGTCATCTAGTTCTCCTGCATCATCCCTCCTGTAAGGATACAGGTCTACAACATTGAATATCGATGATATTCCAATATTGTCTAGCAACTCAATATCATAAGCATTGGCTGCAAATTTCCTGAGGATCCTGCATGGTCCTATCTTCTTCATCTTCAACTTGTTATATGATCCCCTTGGAAACCTTTCCTTTCTCAAATGTGCTAAAACTTCATCTCCAACTTCAAATTGAACTTCTCTTCTTTTATGGTCCACTTTGTGCTTGTACTTTTGGTTGTTGTCATGTAGCTTCTCTCTGACTTGATCATGAAGTCTTTGCATCTCTGTAGCAAAATATTCTACTCCAGCACTTCTAAACTCATATTTCTTCAAATATATCAATTCTATAATCCCTCTTGGTTGTATTCCATACACTATCTTGAATGGACTTTTCCCAGTGCTCTTGTTTACCGAATTGTTAAATGCAAATTTTTCCTGTGCCAGAATCTGATCCCACTAATGGCCCTGCTCAGTGACTAAACTCCTTAATAAATTTCCCAGACTTTTGTTCACCACTTCAGTATGTCCATTTGTTTGAGGGTGATATGCTGAACTGAAGGACAATTTTGTCCCTGACCTCTTCCATAGAGTTCTCCAAAAGTGTCCTACAATCTTTGTGTCTCTGTCTGAGACTATGCTTCTGGGCAACCCATGTAGTCTCACAACTTCCCTAAAAAACAGATTGGCTATGTGTGTAGCATCACTTCTTTTCTGACATAGCTTGAAATGTTCCATCTTGGAAAATCTGTCTACCACAACAAATATGGAATCACTTCCCTTCTGGGTTCTAGGTAATCCCAATACAAAATCCATACTAATTTCATCCCAAGGCCTTTCTCGAATAGGAAATGGTTGATACAAACTAGTGTTCTATTGTCTCCCTTTTGCATACTGGAAAATTCATCATTTGTTCACAAATTCCTTTACTTTGGTCCTCATACTTGGCTAGTAGTATGAAGAACTTAGTTGTGCATAGGTTTTATCATGACCAAAATGTCCAGCCAAACTTCCACTGTGTTTCTCTTCCAGCAGGTTGTCTCTCATAGAGCATATTGGTATGCACAATTGGCTTCCCTTGAAAAATAATCCATCTTGGATTAAATATTATTTCCATGGGCTTTTGTCCCCCAACAAAGGGTTCCCACATGCCTCATAAGCCTCCTTAAAATATAGATCTTCTTGGTACATTTCCTTAAGGTGTTCAAACCCTAAGGTCTTCACTTGGAATTCCTATATAATCAAACTCCTCCTGCTGAAAGCATATGCAACTTTGTTGGCACTTCTAGAAATATGTTTAATGACAAAAGTAAAATTCTGCATGAATTCTACCCACTTAGCATGTCTCTGATTCAACTTTTATTTCCTAGTAATAAATTGTAAAGATTGATTATCACTATACAAGACAAACTCTTTTAGAATTAGATAGTGCCTCCACTTATTCAAATCTTGAATCACTGCATAAAACTCTTTGTCATACATGGAATAATTTTTCTTGGTGTCATTCAGTTTCTCACTAAAATAAGCAACTGGCTTATTATATTGAATCAAGATTGCTAAAATAGCTATTCCACTTGCATCACACCTTACCTTAAATGTTTTCCTAAAATATGGTAAGACCAGAATTGGTTGTCCTATAATCTTCTCCTTAAACAATCTAAATCTTTTCTCAGCCTCCTCTGTCCAATTAAAATACTTTTGTTTCTTCTTCATAGTATCCAGTATGGGTGTACATATACCACTGAAATTTCGAATAATATTCCTATAAAAACTTGCTAACCCACGAAAGCTTCTCACCTCAAATATCCTTCTAGGAGATGACCAATCCCTGATTTCTTTCACCTTCTCTGGATCCATATTCAATTCATTTGAAGAGATCACAAAACCCAAGTATATGAGTTATGTCTTCATAAAAGAGCTTTCTTTAAGTTTATCAACATCTTTTCTTGTTGTAATCTCCCCATCACTAATTTCAAGTGTTTTAAATTTCCTTCCTCTGTTTTACTAAATATTAGTATATCATCCAAATATATAATCACAAATTTACCTATGAATTGTTCCATCACTTCATTCATCAACCTCATAAATGTGCTTGGGGAATTTTTCAACCCAAATGGCATGACTAGCCATTCAAACAAACCTTCATTTGTCTTGAATGTTGTCCTTCATTCATCTCCCTCTCTCATTCTTAACTGATGATATCCACTCTTCAAATCTATTTTTGAAAAATGGCTTGCTCCACTGAAGCAATCCATCAAATCATCCATTCTTGGCAAAGGTAATTTATACCTGATGGTGATCTTGTTGATGGCTCTAGAATATGTACACATTATCCATCCTCCATCCTTCTTTGGACTTAACACAGTTGGTAATGCACATGGGCTTATACTTTCCCTGACTAAACCTTTATCCAACAACTCCTGGAATTGATTCTTGACCTCTTCATTCTCTCGAGGTGTCAACCTATATGCTACTTTGTTTGGAAAAATGGCTCCTGGAATTAGGTCAATGTGATGGATGATACTCCTAATGGGTGGTAATGAGTGAGGTAACTCATCCACTACTATGTCAGCAAAATTCTCTAACAGATCCTAGATTTCTTCAGGTAAATCATCCATATAATTATTTGTAAGGATAAACCTTGTCTTCCTCACTACATCAAATTGCATCTCTTGTTCCTTCTTGACCTCATTCAAGAGTTCCTTCCCACTGATGAGAAGTATACTTGAACTAGACTCCTTCTTTGGTTCCGTGTCTTCTATTGGCAGCAACATGTGTGTTCTACCATTCTTCTCTAGGGTATAAGTATTTTTCCTGCTATCATGAATGACATTTATATCAAATTTCCATGGTCTCCCCAACAAGATATGGCAAACATCCATAGGAATTACATCACATAAAATCTCATATTTATAGCCTCCTATTTTAAATTCAACTTTGCATTGTTGACTTACAATTACTTGATGTCCTTTCTGCAACCATGATACCTTCTACAGGTTTGGGTGTGCATTTGTCTCCAACTCCAGTTTCTCCACCATCTCTATGGATACTATATTATCAGTTCTCCCACTATCTATAATCATCTTGCAAACTATCTCCTTTGTTTTGCAAGAAGTCCTAAACAAATTTGTTCACTGAACTAGTTATTCTTCCTCCTTCTCTGAATTTAGAAGAACTTTCATCATCATAAGGTTTCTTCATCCTTCTGCTTCTTTTGCTTCCACATTCTTCTGAGCTTCAGAAATGTGTGCTTATCCTCCTCTATTACCTTTCTTCTTCTTGGGACATTCCCAAGAAATGTGTCATGTCTTTCCACGGGCATAACATCTAACTTCACCTCCTCTGCCTCTTCCTCTTCCTCGAGGAAAAGAGTTTCTTCCTCTGTTTTGTCCTTAGGACTTCCCCATTTTCAGGGTGATTATTATAGTTTCCAGTCTCTTTCTTTGGTTTTTGGAACTTCTCTCTAGCAATTCCCCTGCCTCTGCATGGAATCCCTCCCCTATTTCGTTGCCTTTGTTTTATTTCCAACTTCTCTTCAGCTTTCAAGGATACTTGATAATCATCCTTTATTGTGCCAATAGACATCATGATGATCTCCTCTTGTATCTCATATCTCAACCCACTTATATACTTGGTTGTTTTCTCATCGTCATTCTCCTTCTGTCCATCCCTAATATTCAGTCTATAGAATTCTTCAGTGTATTCTTTCACTGATAAAAAAAAATTTCCTAGGTTTTGTAACTTTCTAAACAAATTTATCTGATAGTCTTTAGGGATAAATTTTCCTTTCAACTTAGCTACCATCCTATCCCAACATTTGATTTCCTGCTTGTCTTTGCATCTGCGATCAACTTGTAGTTCATCCCACCATAACGTTGCATGACCTTTCAACCTAGTTATTGCATGCTTCACTTTCTTTTCTTCATCAATTTCTTCATAATCAAAGTATTTATCCATAGCACATACCCAATATAACAATTCTTCAACTTCCAAATTGCCTTCATACATAGGGACTTCTACTTTTTCTCTAGCGCCTATTCTTGAAACAACTCTTAGCAATCGTTCTTCTATAGGTTCTCTTTCTGTAGCTCCTTCTTATTCTACCTCTTCACTTTCTAGTTCATTGATGTCACCGGCATCTGGTGCTCTCCTCTGTGTTTCTTCCATGGCGTCCAATCTCATTCAGAGTCACTTCATTTCTTATTTCATTTTCGGGTTTGTTACAGGTCTATCCCTGTTCCTTCTGGGTGGCATGATTCCACTACTTTGATTTCCATTCTCCAACTTGATGCTATCAAACAAAACTCTTTCACCTTTGCCTACTACCTGGAAGAAAAATCAGGCTCTGATACCACTTGATGCAAACCCCCTACTCTCCCTCAGGGATGCATGACCTCTCGTTTAAGGATATTCAATTACTTGAGTTGAATCATCTCTTTTGGCCTCTACTAGACCCAGACTTTAATTCGCACAGTCTTTTCCTGGCACTTCTAGTAACCCTGAAAGGTGAGTGTTAGCTCCTCTATTAGGCTCCTCTCTTCCTTATGTCCATGGGCTATGACCTCAGGCTAGCCCCCTTCGTGACTTCGGGATTTGACGATTTTTTAATGCAGCTTACTCCTCTTTCACTGAACTCCGGACCCGCGAAATCACTCGGACCAGATCTACGGTCTGCGCTTCTCTGATAGCTAATGGCTGTGATCTACTTCAAGACTCCAGCTTTAGGAGTTCAGAGTGTTCCAAGCACCCCTTTTTCCTGGAGTGACCTTTACCCGGAGTTTCATATCAAGTGCCATGTGTTCTTCTTGATCAATGGTTGAGATCTATCCTCCTTTGTGTTCTTTCTCCCGTATTATCAATCCTCCAAAATGACAGATATTCTGCCATGCGTCCTGCTCTAATGGACGACTCTGATGAACTTCGGTACTGCTCCGGCCTTCAGGATTTCTTGTGCCTTCTCTCTTCAATTCCTCTGTAGTGACTTTTCTCTAGATTAAATCTCCAGTCTCCGCCTGTCCCTCTGATCATCAACGACTCTTGTTGACTCTGACCTTCAAGATTTTTGACCCTCAAAAACTTACTCGACAATTTCCCTGGAGTGTTCTATCACCGAAGTGATATATTTGTTCCAACGTGTTCCTACAATGGACAGCTAGGATGATTCCTTACCTTTGGAGCTTCAGATGAATTCTAGTGAATGCTCCACTTCCTCCTTTCCTTTCCTCTAGAGTTCACACTTCTAGACTCTACGATCTGCTAATGCGTGTCCCTCTCAGATCGATGGCCACGATTTACTTCGACAATTCAGACTTCGGGAGTTTTGGCTTCACTCCTCTCGTTTTCCTCCAGAGTACTCTTCTCCCGGAGTACATAGATCTCTATCACGTGTCATTCATGGATCCAATGGTCCATATCTCTTCATCCTTTGTGACATCGCAAAATTTTCTCTTTGCTCCGCATGAATCTTTCGGAGCTTTACCTCCCAAACTCTCTGATTTGTTGCCACATATCCTCCTAGATACTGCTGTTAGGACCACATATTGTACCCTTTTTGCCCATACTTTTTGCTATTATTTTACCCTTCATCACCTACATTTTGACTTATACTATCATTTCATCTAATCATTCCAAGGTATACAACGTCCTTTCTCATTACTTTATGCT
>SNQJ01S0097374.1:0-19274 GCA_010110895.2 Picea sitchensis
CATAGCATAGGTAGTTCAACAGTCAATATGTTGGTTCTGTTGTGGTTCACAATGAACTTCACTAGTTCTTCTCCAAGTAGTTTTGACTATTGCTGCCAATAGCTATGATCACTCAAGGAAATCATATTCATGAGAATAGAAAATAGGGCATATGCAAAAATAGAGCAATTGAAGATCTAAGCAATTGTAAAATGGAAATCTTAATCTAAGCTACATTGCTATTGTCTAACAGAGTTAAAGCTTTAGCTAATTCACTGTCTATACTACTAAAAACAAACACTAATGATAATCTACGAAGAGGCTAACCTTTGTTGGGCGGTGGGCCCTTGCCGCTTCAACAGGTCAGTTGTTGAAGTCTACAGGAAGCTTGCTTTTAACACACACATTACTCTCACTCACACTTCAAACCATAAAATCAAAACTCTCTTTTAGCCACTCAACTCATTCTTAATCATAGATAATCAGAATATTGAGATAAAATGACTTTCCATTAATCTTTACTCAGAAATATGTTCTGTACTATCATACGTTGCTTACATATTGATGATACACTAACTCTCCTCCTCTTCTACCATCCTTGCCACAGCTATTTAATAGTCTGCATCGTGAAACACAAGGAGGCAAAGTGATTTGCAAATCAATCAGTTGTTTAAGTTTAATCATTCGGTTACATATTTAGCTTCATCCTCATGACACGAAGTGCATGAGGATGAGGCAATTAACAAACTGTTCTTATCATAACCTTGCTAAACGAATAGACATCCACCATTTGACTTAGGCAAGATCTGGCACTTAAATTAGTGCATTAGGCTCTTCCATATCAGTACTGGATCGTAACAGGCAGATGGTACCGGATCATGACAGGGCACAAAAGGTGGTATCGGATCATGACAGAGCGTGGTCGTTGGTACTAGATCACAACAGAGCGTGTTCGTTGGTACCAGATCACAACATAGCATGTTCGTTGGTACCAGATCACCACAGGTAAGATTTAGTACTGGACGCGTTTGGTACCGGACCAGACAACAACAATCTTGGTGCGCAGGTACCAGATCATGACAGAGATGGTACAGGAACGCTAGATATCTAGGGGTCAAAGATTCACAAATCGAGCATTAGTACATGAAATATTTAATTCCTTAACTCAATAAACCACAAAATACATGAATTAACCATACTTTACCTTATGACCTTATTACAAACAATTGGTAGCGTTCTTGTCATTCACTCAAGCTTTAGGTAGGTCCAAAAAGGTATAGGTGAAGAGTAAAATAGGGTAATGAGAATGTCAATTTCAAGTCTCAACAGGCATGTTAGATACCTTCTTTATGGAATGCTTTATTAGTGTTTTAAAGGAAGAGATATGTGCCCAAGTCTTAATGGCTCATTGTACTACTTAGTTAGAAGTCTTTGAAAGAGCTAAGGAAGCCATAAAAGGTGGTGAATGCTCAAATTGAAAAACCATCCTTAATTCCTTGCTCCCATCCCACCAATCCCTCTCATTTGTCTCCTCCTCTTGATATCCAAAAGTTAACCCATGTTGAAATGGAAGAGTGCAAACTTAAAGCTCTCTTCTACAACTATGATAATAAATATTTTCCTAGGCATAAATGCAAGGAGAAAAAATTCTTTGTGGCCATTTAAGAGGACCTCTTCCTCCACTAGTTGAAGACATTCCTCCCTCTCATTAGCCTAACATGGAACTCCAAATATCCCTACATGCCTTGGCTAGTATTTAAACTCCCTAAACCCTCAAATTAATTGGCTACATTAAACATCATAAAGTCATTCTCTTAATAAACAAAGGTAGCACCCATAACTTTATTCGTCGATGGGTAGCCCAAGAAGCACACTACTATATCCATACTGTAAACAACTTCAAAATCATGATTGTTAATGGAGGTTCCATGAAATGTGCGGGTCGTTGTGAAAATGTGTAGATTCAAATGAATGATTATTCCTAGAAAACCCACATATTTTCTATTGAAATGGGTGGTTGTGACATTGTTTTGGGTGTTAAATGGTTAAGGAAACTAGGCCCCATCACCATGGATTTCCATGAGTTATACATGAGTTTCCAACAAGAGGGGCATTACTACACTTTCCAATGAATCACGGTCGGTTCTCCGAAAATCATTAGCTCCCACCATACAAAAAAACTTCTTGAAAAGGGCATTCCAACATAGTTGCTCGATTCCTTGTCATTTAAGCTTTTGAGACACCTTCTCAAGCATCAGTCCTCACATGTAGTTAGTATTTGTCACCTACCCACCCCTTAGGTTCTCTTAAAGGGGTGGGGTATCAAAATTTTGCTTTCCCTTAACCATATTGAAGCCTCTTCTCAAGGGAATCATCGTCTTCTTTTCAACAAGAGCTTTTCAACGATTGTAATTAAGCTCAAATCCAAGCCCTGGATCAAAAGTTATGGACTCCTAAAGTTCCAGGCCTTACCGACGAAACCCTCTCATGCCCACGTGGAACCCATGTCGCATTCACGTGGTCCATATGACGTATGAGTGGTTGTTGACATGGCTAGTGACACGACACCCACATGATAATCTATCTGTCGAGGCCCCCAACCTATCGACCCTTCCATGCTCAACACCTCCTAACTTCTCTCTGTCGATACCTAACATGTCGACATTGGCCTACCAGGTATCGACCCATCCCCAAAACCATTGACTTACACTCAACCGATACCTAACATGTCGATATTGACCCATCGGGTATCAGCCTAATCCAACACCACTACATCACAACCTTCTTATGGGTGATACATCGATAGTCCAACTGGCACCCTAGACACGTGGCCCAATCTGGACCCACCGTTTGGCTTGACACGTGGCACATGCGGATTGGCACGCTTATCGCCTAATAACCTTATTAGGCTAATTAATCAATATTACATTAAAATCCCCATCCTTAATATTTTATTTATTTAATCCTCATTAATGGTAATTAAACCTCATAAATTTAATATACCATGTAATGACATTTTTGCTCAGTCAAATTTACTGACCTGGTAATATTGAGGATTTACTTTACCCGGGTAAATGACAAAATTACCTTTCTTGGTATTTACTCGAGACTCGATATTCCAATAGAGGAATTAATAATAGTTATCTTAATAAATTAAAATATGCACCCGATATTATTATGTTAATTTTTACAATAAGCTTATACCGCCCCCCGGGTATTTAACTTCTCATACGCACCTGTAAGGTTCAAACTTCCAGTACCTGATATCACGGTGGAGTCTCTATATAATATTATTATTTTAAGAAGGGTTACGTCGGCCATATCGACCCTTGGTAAATTATTTATTCCATGCTCGTTCATTTCCCAGTCCCTAATACCCGACATCCTTATTGGGTTTCCATTTAATATATTATTTTAAAAAGTCATTACATTGGCCATATCGACCCCCGAAACTATCATGCACCAACCACACATTCCTTCCATGTTCTCCTAGTGTGCGACATCTCGGTGAGGAATTAAATATTTATTTATTTTTATGTCGGCCTGGGTGGAGACGCTTATCAAATGCATCCATTGACCTTTCCATTATCCGACACCCGCCATCTCGGTAGAAGTTTGATAAAAATATATCTCATATTATGTTTAATTTAGTAATCAGCCATCGAAGATTTTATATAGCACTTGTATCTTTCAAACTTGACTTCCCAGTGCCCGAAAACTCTGGTGGGAGTTTAATAAAAAAATATTTTATAAAGGTGGGGGAAAAGGGAAATAATTCTAGGCATTGGAAATTAAATAAAACAAAGAAAATGCATTAACAATGGTTTTTCTTGGGATTATAGAGACCTCTGTGTGGTGAGAAATTCTTAAGACTGGTAGACTTCGCAACATTTATTTCCTTGCCCATAAGAGGGAAAAAATATGAGATTCTCCATTTCTCGTGCACATAATAGAAATTCACAGTTTTTAATATAAGAATTTCTATTCTTAATTTNTGTGGTGAGAAATTCTTAAGACTGGTAGACTTCGCAACATTTATTTCCTTGCCCATAAGAGGGAAAAAATATGAGATTCTCCATTTCTCGTGCACATAATAGAAATTCACAGTTTTTAATATAAGAATTTCTATTCTTAATTTTCAATTATATATATATATATATAGAGAGAGAGAGAGAGAGAGAGAGAGAGAGAGAGAGAGAGATTCATTTGAATTTCTTTCCTTGAAAAATAAATTAAACACCAAAACACATAAAATTAAACACAAAGCACATATTCCTAATTTCATTTGATTTACATATTCCTCGTGTTAAAATACCTTGGCCTCTCTACCAATTATCCTAAGATTATGAGACCAAAGTTATGGTCAATCTTTAATGTAATAGAGATTATTCATTCTTAAATTCAGATGTTCTGTGAAGACTCTGACAACTTATTCTTCACTTCTAACTCATGGGTTATATTCACACATATGAGCTGCAATTTCCCAACTAACACTCTGCTCTTACTTAGAGTTACAAATAATTTCTTACAACAATATATAAAGGTAGAAATAGTCAAAGACAAACAACTGAATATACCTTTACACAACTCTCTTCAGATTTTACAATCAACCATGCATAAGAAGCAATATATTTTACTACTTGAACAAAATCTCAAATCTTCATAAACCAAAGTACATATTCCATAGCAATATGAAACTTGTGAAGGCATATGCAAATTACTGAAACACTTATTTGAGAGTTAAAAGTAGATTTTCAAATATTGATAGGTGAGCCTCTTTCCACCCAACCATAGGCACAATTGTGTTTTGTCTATCCTTGCAACTGGCCACCCCCTAGCCAAAAGTTGATGCCATAAGGGAAATCCTCACTCATTAACATAAGCAAAATGATGATGACCACTCTCCTTCACCAACAAAATTTATCAATATATATCCCAGTTCCACCAAGCAAGGGGGCCTGCTCTTGACTCGGGAAGTCACAACAGTTAGCCTACATAGCTAAATACCCAAAATTTGCAACCCCATTTATTAGCTTGGTTTAGAGAATGTATTTGTTGTTTTTCTTACCTAGATCACATAGAACTTGAATTCCCTCTATTTTCTAAGAACCAACGAGTTTTTACACACTCTTCTCCACTCATATTTTGTCCCTAGACCCATTCGTGTGTGTCCTCTCTCCTCTGTTTGCGATTTCCCCCCTTTTCTTGCCTTCTGCAGCAAGATTTTGTGGTCAAATCCCCCAAATAGATCACTTCCCTATGTTTTCTAAGAACCATAGAGTTTTTACACACTCTTCTCCACTCAAATTTTGTCCCTAGACCCATTTGGGTGTGTCCTATCTCCTCTATCCGCGATTTTACCCCTTTTCTTGCATAATGTAGCAAGATTTTGTGGTCAAATCCCCCAAATTCATGGCTCAGATCAGAAACTTCCAGATGGGTAATCTGCCCATTCTCTCATTGATTTCTAAGGAGGACCACCCAAACACTAGCTTGACTGGTAAATAATTTTGTTAGGACATAGGATGGTTCTGGGTTTGAATATTTTAAATTCAACAGGGTACTACCTCGCAACGTCATCTCAACTAGTAAGGGTTCCCCCTCATCATTCCCTCTCATGGCATCATTTATGTGTAAGTGCTCCACCCATCAACAATTTCTTTTAATTTTCATCAAAATGAATTTATCATTTTAATTGTTCATCAAGGTCCAAAACACCAAACATACCAACCATGACTCATGGCGACATTTAGACATAAATTTACATACTAGGGAAAACTAGGTGTTATAGTCTTGGCCAAACATCACTCAGTGTTTGAATCTCACCAAGGCCTCCCACCTTCCGACATTTCACATGATCATTCTATTCCGCTCATACTAGGTAGCTTCCCACCCAATGTATGCCCTTATCGTCACCCATTTTCCCAATAACATGAAATTGAAAAAATAGTTTAGGAGTTGTTATCTACTGGTGTCATTCGCCCTAGTACCAATCCTTATTTCTCACCAATTTCCATAGTATTCAAAAAAGAAGGCACTTAGCGCACATGTCCTAACTTTCACACTCTCAACAAAATAATCGACAAGCATAAGTTCCTTATTCCAGTCATTGACGATCTTTTGGATGAGCTCAAAGACCCTCAATTCTTTGCCAAACTTGATCTTCATTGTGGCTATCACCAAATTCTCATGGAGGAGGTTGATATTCCCAAAACTACTTTTCACATAGGTGAAGGTCATTATGAGCTATTAGTGATGAAATTTAGCCTTTGCAATGCACCTTCCACCTTCTAGAGTCTCATGAACCACATCTTTCAACCCTTTCTTCATCAGTTTGTCCTCATCTTTTTTATGACATGCTCATCTACAATAAAACTTTGCATGCCCATGTCACCCATTTTAGGTCTTACAACTACTTTCTCATCATCGACTCTTTCTCAAGAGGTCCAAATGTTTCTTTGGTGTCTCTGAATTAGAATATTTGGGAATTATTGTTAGTCATGAGGGTGTACATGGACCCAAAGAAAATTGAAGCAATGAAGGATTGACCGCATCCTAATGCTCTTAAAAGTTTACAAGGTTTTTTTGGTCTCAAAAGGTACCATTGAAAGTTTGTCAAGAAATATGGAAATATTGTTGCTCCCCTCGCCAACTTGCTTAAAAAAAATTCTTCGAGTTGGAATGAAGTAGTAGATCAGGCCTTCCAGGATTTGAATAATGCAATATGTACAACCCCAGTACTTGCTCTACCAAACTTCATTGAGACTTTTGTTTTGGAATGTGATGACTCTGGTAAAGGGATTGGTGTACTCCTCATGCAATATGGAAGACCATTGGCCTTTATTAGCAAACAACTTTGTGAATGACACTCGAGAAAATCCACCTATGAAAAGGAAATGATGTCTATCTTGCATGAAGTGGATATCTAGTGTCCCTACCTACTTGAGCAACATTCTATATTAAAATTGATCATCATAGCTTGAAATACTTCTTGGAGCAATGGATTTTGTACCCAAAGAAACATAAATGGGTCACCAAAATGTGGGGATATGATTATGAGATCATTTATAAGAAGGGCAAGGAGAATGTGGTAGAAAATGCTCTCTCTAGAAAACATGAAGATGAAGGGTCTCTCTTTTGACTCTCCTTAATCATAATGGATTGATTGAATGAGGTTCGCAGGGAATGGTTCAAAGATTCCAAAATTAACCACCTGATCCCACAACTTCAAACGATCCCCCATGCATCTCAGGGCTACACTTGACATAATGAAGAGCTTCACTGTAAAGGGCATTTGTATTTGAGAAAATAGTCCACCTTTAAATCAATAGTACTATCTAAACTCCATGCATCTCCAACAATAGGTCATTTTGTCTTTCATAAAACATATTAATGGATCAAATGTTCATTTTTGGGGGAAGACATGACAAAGGAAATCCACACTTTTGTGGTAGAATGCGACCTTTGTCAATGACATAAGGGTGAAAAATGAAAACCCTCGGTGAACTAGAACCTTTACCTGTTCCGCCCACGATATGGATTGAAATTTATATAGGATTCATTGTGGGGTTGACCAAATATGGTAATAAGTCTGTCATCATGGTTGTGGTTGATCACCTTTCCAAATATGCTCACTTTTGTGCTCTACAACACCCTTTTAAAGCTCCCACAATTGCTCAAGTCTTCGTGGATAATATCTTTAAGCTACATGGGATGTCGCAATCTCTTGTAATGGACCATGATCCCACTTTCACTAACAATCTATGGTAAGAACGATTTAGGCTCCAGGGCACTCAATTGCATCTTAGCACTGCCTGTCACCCCCAAACTAATGGTCAGACTGAAGTTGTCAACAAGTATTTTGAAGCATATTTGAGGCGTGTTACTCCAAAATGACAATCCCAATGGGTTTGATCGTTACCTCTAGCATATTGGTGGTATAATACAACTTATCATGGTGTCACTTGAATGAACCCCTTTGAGGTTATCTATGGCCAAAATCCCCCATCAGTGTTATCCTACTTCCCATGGGTCTCTAAGGTACAAAAGGTCAACAAAATCCTCCCAGCTCAGCCCGACATTCTACACACTCTCAAAGATAATCTAGTCATGGCTCATAATAGGATGAAGGAACAAGTTGATCAATATCACTTCAAATTCCATTTTGAAGAAGGGGATCGGGTGTTCATTTGTCTACATCCTTATAAGCATACCTTCTTCAAAGACAATCACCACTAGAAGCCTGATCCAAAGTTTTGTGGCCCCTATAAGATACTCAAACATATTGGGCTAGTGGATTACATATTAGAACTTCCTAGCCACTCTAAAATACATCCAATCCTTCATGTCTCCCACTTAAAGAAAGTGGTTGGATATAATTGTTGTGTTCAAACAAGCCTTGCTGAATTGGATGAAGAAGGTTCCATTTGGATGCATCCCAAGGTAGTCCTTGATGAAAGAGAGTGTTGTCCCTACTAGTGCACTATCTAGGAGGTCCTGGTATAATGGAAGAACACACAACCTAAGGATGCCACATGGGAACCAATAACGATCCTTCAACAATTCCCTCATCTCCAACCTCGAGGACAATGTTTCTTTTTAAGGGGGGGGCATGTTAGGGTCCTAACCTCCCCAACCCCCTGAGTAGATAGATATGTAGTTATGTGTTTCTATGTATGGTGGCCATCTCTAGTAAATAAGGCCCATGTAGTAGTGTGAAATAAATAAATGTAGAAAGGATCGCCAAAAGATTGTGCCTACTAGAAAATTCCTTCTTTAGAATGTTCCCAGGAGGTAGATAATATTGTATCAAGATGTAGTAGCAATTTAATGACATGTTTCGTGAAGTTATTTGTAATTGGAGCTTTGTTCAACTAGAGGTTTCCCTCTCGAAGAGGCAAGTGAACATCRCTTCCATTAATAAAGATATAACATTTTCGTACTATTTTGGTTCTTTACTTGGCTATTGTGGTTGGAATCTGTCTTTTTTGCAGTAAATCAGGGTTAAATATGTTATTTCTTCTCTATATATTTCAATTTGTTAATAAATAACACCACAAGGGGGACAAAATACCTAAAAAAACATGGAGATAAATGAAGGGTTCCACTTGAGGTGGTTGTTGAGTGAGTTCATCTTAATGAGGAGGTGTAGGTTTTGTTAATCCTAACTCAGGGGTGGCTTCCTCATAACTTTCCTAAAGATGGTATGGTTGGTACACATAAATTTGAAATAATTCTCGTTCCTTACATTTCTTCCCATGAAAATACCCTCATCACAATTATAACAAAGTTTGAGGCATTGGCTTTCTACCATTTCTATTGGGGACAACTTGTGGACTTTCAAGGGTTGAGGAGGGGAAATGGTTGTAGATTCCATAGGACGGTGAGAGTGGGACATAAAGGAGGTTTTTTTTTATCTATGCATATACAATAGTCCATGCCTCTAAAGCTCACCAAGTGACATCCAACCAAGTAGCAACACACTGCAATATGGCTTGTGCTCTAATTTCCTCCTCAAGACCATTGATAAAGCGTTCATTAAAAAAAGAATCAGTTAGGCCCTCTGTGCAAATTTTCAATGACTCAAAATCCACTATAAATATTCTACTACTCTTGTTTGGCACAACTTGGTTAATATAACTAAGTTGTGATGGTCTTTGTCAAAACGAGCATAGATTGATTTCACAAACTAGCTTTAGGCAATTTAACCTCCATAGGCTTTCTTATTCCATTGATATCTTTATGGGTCTAGGTATAATACTCCCACTCTAGGTTTCACCATGTCATCAATAATTTGATAAAGGGAAAACAATGTTCCATTTGAGTAACCCAACTAGTGGGGTCAAACTCATCAAACTTATTCATATCTACTTTGGGATATTTATGCTACATATTGTTTTGAGTTTTGGTGAAGTGTAAACCATGACTATGCCTTCCACCATTGGAAAATTCACACATTTTTGGTTGCTTTCACGAATCTAACCAAATACCCCCTTTCCTTTGTTAAGGATACTAACTGGTTGTAGATGCCTCACACATCACATTGGAGGTCATCAATATTGGATTCTAGCTTAGATTCAAGTTGGGAGACTTGGGAGGAGACATTGGTTTTGAGATTAACTTCAAGTCAGTCGATTTTGTTGTACAACTCAATGATCTTGGAATCCATGTCCATAAATATGATCTTAGGAATGGGTCATTGGGTCCATAAAAAGGGTTATYGGAGAGTTGAAGCAATGCAATTAACACTTCGAAAGGACTCTTTTGAGATAGGTTTCCCACAAGTGTGTGGTCGGGTCCACTAAAAAATGGTTTCTTGAGAGTGGTACTATGATGATGATTAGTTTCGTACAAGGAGTCTGTTGAGATAATTCTCTTGCAAGGGTACTATTAGGACCTAGACCTTTTTTTCCAGAGTCTTACTCATGTAGTAGTATTACTCCCAACTAAGTATTATTACGTTGACATAATCCCCCAATTCTTGATAGTCCAATTTATGTAGGAAATCTTATTTCCTATGCTACAAAGGTTAGGGTTTGTAGGGTCCTAAGGACAAATGAGTATTAGGTGCTATGGATTTATGATATATTTATGGGTTTCCAATCGATCCAAAAATGAAAGGTATTAATAACAAAATGACATTAACTTGATGCTCATGAATGATTAAAGAGTTCAACCATCATTAACCATGTTGAAAATAAGAGAAGATAACAACAAGAAGAAAGATAAATAGACACAAAGAACTTGTTAACGGAGTTCACCAATGTGTGGCTACATCTCCAGGCCTGCTTCCAAGTAGAGGACCACTTTATTGATCTTTTATGCTCAAGTTCTCTTTACAATGGCTCTTTGCTGTTACAAACAGGCTTCTGATCTGTTGTACAAGACCTCCTTATGCAGGTGCACACATGCCTCAACTATCTCTTCTCAAAACATGACTCAATGCCCCTCAAAACATGAGAAATGGGCCTTATGCTCAAGTTGCTCTTCACATTCCCTGCAATACAAAAGTACCCTCACAAGCTCAAAAGGCATGGTTTATATAGTTTTTAGGCTTAGTTATGGAAGCCCAACTTCCCACAAAGATTTGACCTCTTTTTGGGATCAAATCCCCCTCCAAATGGCCAAGAAATCTCCAAAAAGGCTCAATCTAGGCCAAAACTACAGTAAAATAACCACTCCATTATAAAAATTTAATTAAGCCCCTAAAGGCTGGGTGCGCACCCCTATTGCATGGTCGTATGGTCCATATGGCCAAGCGCCAACCCACAAGGGTGTTGCACGCTGGCCCCTCCTCCACTAGCTCCTGGTTCTTTGGCACATGCATAGGACCCACAGTCTGATCAGACGAGATAAGCCCCCCACTGATCGACTCTCTCTGTTGGTTACGCTCCGGGTTATATGGTGGTAGGTGCCCATTCTGGTGCGCCCCCCCCGACGCCTTAACCTTGTTGCATGGTGTATAGCATCGAGTGATGAATTGTGGGTGTATGGACATGTAACAAGACCGTGGGTTGGGGCTAGACCCCAACCCTTTCCACCTCCACCCAAAACTTAGTGTTAATTCAAATAATTAAATTAGGCTTTGGGTAGTAAGAACTATCGCAGGTGGGCTGGTAGCCCGGCCCTGCCAAGACTTTCCCCCACGCCCGGAGGTCACAGGTTCAACTCCGGTGGAGTCCAAATACCTTTTACAACAATGACTAATAAAGGGGTGCCACATGGCACCATTACATTAGTCTACGATGGTGACACTTGTCAAGCGCTGATTGGACCACGTCTGCCACACCTACCCAGTCAACAAGCCAATCCTCTGCCACATCACTGTACGATCAGCTACCACATATCACCTCGAGACAATGCCACGTCAACATGATGACGTCATGCTGACCTCAACGTTGACTTTTTCCCTGTTTAGGAGTTTCATCAGAGTGTGATAACTTTCGCATACGATGTCCGTTTGAGGAAGTAAATATATGGCCATAATCAACACGATGAGACATACGCAATGGAATTGGTTTTGTCCGATTTTGAGAACTTTTATTTTTGAGCATTTTCTGGACCTAAGGATCCTCCTGGATCACCAATAGTAGTACTCAACCTAATCTCTTAGGGCACTAACTAAGGAGGATATATCATACCCTTATCCATACTACATGATTCCTAGCTACTAGAGAGTGATCTCTTTGAGTGTTGTTCTCAATGTATTGTAGCAACAAGATGACCAATAGGTCTATGCAAGGTTGGTTGTAGGTGCGCTTAGATGGCTTCTAATATGCCAAAGGATACGTGGAAGACAAGTTCCTATACATGTGTTGTATGGTGTTGTACTACTCAAAGGGGTACCAACATGGTTTACAAGAGTGTCCAACCAAGTGACACCACTTGTATTTCTTGCTTGTATTCTTCCTTGACCTAAGGTTTACTTGCTTAACGATAGATCTTTGTGTTATTTAAAGACATTGGAACATGTCTTTAGCCTAAAAAATTATAAAATATAGGTGTGTGCTAGCTCAGGAAAGCTCTGACACCACTTGTAATGTGATCAAACAACAATATTAACAGAATATCAACAAGAGTTGGAGAAATCAAGTGTGGTAAAGAAAATATAATAGTGAATAAGATCAAAGCTACATAGTTATAACCCTTGTATTGAAGATCTCCAAAAGAGTGAGCAATGTTCACGAGCCCCTTTGAGGCATAACCTCGTATGAGAAGAGTTCCAATTACAATAACAATACTTTACAACCATTAATAACCTTCTAGCTATATATAGAGTTTCTCAATAGCAAAAACCCTAACTAATTGTGGTCCCATTATTAACAAGTACCAACCACCTAGTGGGCGTTATTTAATAATGATGACCCTTTTGCATTAGGTAACTATTCACTAATTATCTAATGGGCCTTATTCAAAGATAATGGCCTCATATAATGGTTAACTGACTCCTAAGCATCCCTAGAGTAGGAATGTAAGGGTAGAACCCTAACAATAGACCATAAACCACAAAAGCAAAAACTACTGACAAGTAACTTGAGCGCCACCAAGAAGCTTTCAGAGGCTCTAACAAGTAAGGTTCTACCTACGCTAATACCAAGTAATCTACTCAAAATGAAACCCAAGAACTGAACCCACATAGGGGTGAGTGACTTGGGAGTCAACTAAGTTCCAGTTGGGAAAAAAAGGAGCCAATACTAAAGATCAAAACATGTTGAGGGCCATAGGGTCGAAACCGCAAGGATTCCTACCATAAATGCTAAGGAAAAAGGCGTAGAAAAAACTCAACCCCCCTTCACTAGCTAACCAAATTAGCTCTAAAAACAACGATGAGATTGCCCCACGCATGGAAGATGCCACTCGAGAAGGAGAAGCACCAAAGGAAACCCACGTAGACCCAAAAGCACCACCATAATCAAACCAATCAAATAGACCCTTGAAACTAGAAGAAAACCCCATGGCCACAATAAGTTGCAAAGAACCCACCACTAGCCAAGCGCAAAAAACATAATGAGGGCCTTGAAACCATCATGACTGTAGCAGAGAAATGCCCCAATCGACCTTCAATAGACCATAAAAATCCATTCATTAGAAAAGTGGCAATACAAGGTCCACAAACCAATATCCCAAGGAGTTTGTTGGAAAATGCGAAGCAATAGTGGGCATGTGCATAAAGGGAAGTCTACAAACAAAAAGAACAAAGTGGCTAGCAGCTGCCCACTCCTCCCTCAACCACTCAACCATTATTTGATGGTAGTCAAGAAGAAGACATGTTAATAGGGAAAGGTTTCCCTAGATGGGATATTTGTACCCCCATTTTGTGAATTCTTAAGTATTCTAAGAATAGAGCACGAACCAAAGTCCTTGTCCTAAGTATTTGCCTTATCTTACTTAACTTTGAAGCATTTTATCATGGATTTTAATAAAATAAACATTTCCTAACTTTCTTAATAAACAATTCACTTTTTGTAATTTATTATTAACATAGATTCATCTTAGCCTTGAACTTATTAAGTAATTTCTAAACTAGATCGATTATTATAAGCCATTTATGCATTCATGTTGTTTTGTAGATCAATTGAACTTATCAATATCTCATTGTATATAAAATGGGTATTTTCAACTCCATGACTCATAATATTAGGTTTCCAAAGAGGGTAGTTGGAGTTAGATTGTAGCCGTGTATCATTGCAATGAAAATGGAATTCATGGTTGCATTTGGGTAGTATTTTGAAGGCTTTCCTATTCCTCAAATTCATTCAAATAGATCACGTTTTCATCCCCCTCAATAAAATTGTGTATCTATGGACTTGAAGACTGAGGTTGATTGGATCATGAATTCTTCAAGCCCATCATTGATAAGACTCCATGGCTTTATTTGAGGATTCTATGTATTGTGGTGTTCATGCAATGATGATTGAGTGTATACCAATTGGTGCATGAACAACATTTGGCCATAATGGTGTAGTGGCTTACTCGTAGAAAGACAATGACTAACATGCATACTATTGATATGACCATAGCATATAACTCATGGCTTGTTAAATGTGATGCTACTAAAGTAATGGGATGTGCGGATGGCAACATTAATGGTGGATATGCGTGCTAGTCTAGAGGACATAATAAGCCATTCTTGTAGCATAGTTGAAGTTGCCTAGTGACCTACAAATCCATATGAGTGTTCTTTATAGCTGCATATGGATATATGTAGGCATTTTTTTGATAGAAAGCTTCCAGTCAACACGATCAAGCAACAACTACTTTATTTGAGATTTAACATTGGGACAAAAATGTCCCGCATGTGATGTAATTCTCGCTCATTTAATAAGTCTTGAGTGGGGGGTATCTATTTTGCCAAAGTCACCTAGGAATTGCACTTAACCCCATCCATTTTCACAAGTACATGTGCACACAAGCATGAGCACGAGCGTGTCATTGAGAGACTTGAACCCTTGTGGGGGTGATAACACCACCCTACTTTCATTAACCTGGTTAAGCAATCATTGATTGTATGTAGGCCTTTAGTTCATTACCCAATGGAGAAACTAAAGTATAGTGCAGTGGTGAGATTGGTGCCCATCAACTAAACTTGGGCCCTAACAGATCCATGAATGGTACCATTAAGCCCAGTCACAAATATACCCATAGGTGATGGGGCATAATAGAGTAAAACCCAACAATGGAGATTTTTAGAGAATAACATGTTGGGAGAGACATAACCATTTAATTATGGATGTGTAGAGGGGTTTTTGATGAAGAAACCATCAATGGAAACTATGTGAACACATTGTTTAGGAATGAAATAATAATTGGCTTAGTGTCAAACATACCATCTTTTATTCTCATGTGGTGGAGAAGCTACCATACCGTCACATAAGGGTTCACATGATTGTTACTTTCTCAAATTTAAAGCTTGGAAATAATAACCCCCCTCGCCCCCCCACATGCACTTTTTTCACCGTCATAATTATTGTCAGTTATCTACCTCCACCTCTTTAGAGCCAACACGAAGTCCTCCGATAACAAGAGAGGGTGTGTTTTTCTTTGTTTGATATTTACTTAACACGGTTGTATCCCATTTACACTTCCACGACATAAAATTTTGAGACATAATTTTATTTATTCTGAGTATGTTGAGCTAATACACCTCTAGGTTAACCATATCCTTCCTCTTGCATGGAATCTACTAGATATCATAGTAAAAGTTCCCCCATTTAGATTGTAGGTTATAAACACTATACACAATATTGACATTTTATAGGATTTCCGAAATACATCACTACTCAATAGAAAATTGTCATTAAATTAATTATGAAAACCTCTCACAACTATATATGATGATCTCTTATTTGTTTAAAAAGTAAAACTACTTTCATTCATTTAAAAGTGCCCAACTATTATAAATACCATTCATTAATTCCAGATACTCAGTGTTTTATCTTTTGAAATCATATCTTGTAAGGAATGAAAAAATATGATTATATTAAGGGCATTTCTTTGTTTTTGTGTCCGGCTTTTTTTCAGTTTATATTAGATTTTAGATACAATGGTTTATGTAATGGGATTCTGTGATGTGTTTTTGCTACTTTTTGTATGGTTTTGGATTGTGCTGATTATGCCAGTTTTTGAGGATTTAGAGAAATTATGAACTAAAAGGTGTAAAAAAAATTATATGGCTAATATAATTTGAGCAATTTTTTTTCCTGGAAAAAGAAAAAATATGATTATATTACATCTTATCATTCTTATATAAGTTTTAAGCACTGTCCTAGACATGCTTCTACAATTACTCATGTAAACAATGCTTTCAAATTGGTCAATCAATTGCTAACACACATCTATTTGTTTCAAAGATGAACAAATTTCATTCCCTTCTAACTTTCATCTATCACTTCTCTACAACAAACTAAACAATCATGTTTTTTTTAATAGATTAATAAATACATTGCTTTAATGGTATTATGTAATCTTGAAAACAAAAATAAATTGTATCTAAGTTATATAAGAGGATAATTTCTTAATGGTTAAACAAACTATTCAAACTTAAAATAAATAATTTTCATATTTTTTGATGGTGATATATTTAATATTTTTGGTAAAAAAAATTATAGTTTTATAATGCACAACTAGTTGCATAACACTTTTAATACCCCATATTAAAATTTACAAATTTTAAATAACATATTTAAAAAATTATTAAACTTTATTTATATATATATATATATTTTGTCTATTAAATTATTAAAAGTATTAATATTGTTTATTTTTCAATAAAATACATTAAATATATAATTTTATAAATTTAACTAATTTACAAAATTAAAGATTATGTTCAAATTAAGAAGAGAGACTTATGTGTATGATAATGAACTTAAAAATATATTATTATTATATACACATAGAATTAGTTATTTGTTTCATATATATATATACTTTTTTGTATATATATTATTTATTTTTCTTTGCATAATATATGATTTGGAAATTCAGTTAACCCTTTCTTTTATTTTGAAAATAGTAATAAGGATAAAAAAAAACTATAAAAACACATAATTTTATTAGAAAATAAAATTTAAATGTTCAAAAAATATACTTAATTACATAATCACTCGAACTAAATTCAATTAACAATTTCATAATTTCATATATACATATATTATAAACTATTAAAAACTAACCTATAAAAACACATAAGAAAATAAAATTTAAATGTTCAGAAAATGATACTTAATCACATAATCACTCTAACTAAATTCAATTAACGATTTCATAACATATATTATAAACTATTATTGTTTGCTGAGTCGAAAAAAACACGGACTATCTTGCTTAGCCGTAGCTTTGCTTTGAGCGCTAGTGTATTGTCATCTGTAAGTGTAAACCCATAAACCTTAAAATATATTACCCTCAACCTTAACTGACGCTTTTCGAATCGGTTTTGAAGGTGGAATTGAATTCCACAGTGTAACGTGGGGACAGGAGCAGACGGCGCAATGTCAAACGATAGCAGCGCCCTCGTCCCGCCTCTTCCCTGCACATGGGTTTTTAATTAAACATTCGCAGGGAGGACTAAAGCAACAATTAAGTGGAGCGTGGGAGTAATCATCATCTGCTTCTTCTGCTGCTGCGATTGTTGTTGTGTCAATGGACGACAAACAAGGCAGGACGCCTTGTCCATACAACCACACCCCCTTCAACTTTCGCGATTCTGATCCTGTCCGTCCTTCTCTTTCAGAGGTAGAGGTAGGCTCATTCTATTACTTCCTTCACACATACATTCAGGTTTGGATTGGATTGGCTGGAATTGAACGTAGTCTGATTATTTATGGCAATGTCATCATATATATGTTGCAAGAAAAGAAAAATAAATATGGAGATATAAACCCTATTATTGCACTCTGGGATTTACTGTCATTTGTCAAAACCCACACCAATCCCCTATTAAATCAAAACTCCTATTGATAATCCCAATGCCTTTACGTTAAAGATTAAGTTAGTTATGTTGAGTAAACTTTAAGTGGTTGAACTACCTCAAACGCCAATTGATATTTCAAATTAATAAAAGTGGCTGTTAAGGCAGAAGGCAGGTACAATTTCAATTTCAAGATGGATTGAGTCCTTTTGAATCATGAAAAATGTTGAAAATACTAATATAATTGAATATGCAGTTTTGTAATTGCTGTTATGTTGTATGAATATAGGAAGTGTTATAGCGCAAGTTGTAGGTTGGGCAAAGCCCGACCCAACCACAAAGCAAGTGCTACAACTTGGGAATTCTACACCCAATTTCACCTCAATGTAGGTCCCGCACTTCAAGGGTGACTGGGTCACTCTAGGGAGGCGATCCTGGTGACCCTAGGGGGATTGAGATGGAGACGGAGAGAAATGGAAGTGAAACCCCTAGAGGTCAAGTCTAAGTGGAATGAAAGGTGGGAAGAGATAACTTGTAAGTCAAGTGATTGTTGTCCTACAGGTATAGTACTTCTCCGGATGATTGTACTTGTTCGAGACACAAGGAAATCCAACTTGAAATGATATATGTTAGTATGGATCAACAAATTAAGCTTGCTGTCCCTAATTTGCAGCAGTAGATGACAGTTTATATCAGCAAATAAAGTATCTAAATCAACATACAAAAATCTAAACTAGTTAAATAAATCATCATCAAGATTAACAATGAATATAGGCAGAGAAATGACACTTAAGAAGCAAGAGAAGATGGCTGTTGTAAACATGTATTTTTTGCAGAAAATTGCAGCCTTATGGATGTAGCTTTCAGTCACTTATATCAATAAATTACACCATCAAAATATGCCAACAGTTAGCTCAAAAGATGCGCCCTAGTTAGTAGAGTAAGTGAGCAAATTTTAGGAGCTAGTCTAGGGTTAGTTTAAGAGTTATGGCTAGTAGTTTATCTAGGTTAGATCAGCTCTAATGGCTGTAGGTTAGGGTTTGTAACAAGCAGCAAAGTAATGGGAGAGAGGGGACACCCTTGTAGGGGAAGACTCCTCTCAATGAGGCAAACCAACTTCAAGCAAAAAACCTTTCAAAAGATAAAAAATTGCGTTTCCCAAGGCAATGATTTTAATCTCCAATACAAAAAATATATGACTAGTGCCTTTACTATTGAGTTAATGGAGTCAAATAAACAAAGAACTAGAGAAGCTACCTCCTTGGGGGTGTAAGCCCTTTTACTTCCCAAGGCAAGTTTCTCTAGCTAGGGTTTAAGCTAAGAGGGTGTATGCCCTTATACTTCTCTTAGCAAACCCTTGTATAATCAATGAGATGAAGCATAAAAT
>SNQJ01S0097374.1:20289-31535 GCA_010110895.2 Picea sitchensis
TAGGGCTCATGACATACAAGGGGTCATAGTGTCTCATTCTTGGGTGCCTTTGTAGAGGGTGTGTGGTACCTTCATCCGCAATGCACTTTTTCCAAGCCCATCAATTGCCTTTTATCTTTCTCTCTTTATTTTCTTTCAATATAGCATAAGGAGAGGTTGAAGGTCACTGCTCTGGCGTGGTGTCCAGGTGATGGCAATGTCACCCACAAACACCTAATGGAAATGAGAAGGTTGGCTCGTGATGAGACTCCCTTTCTCTCAGCCATGCAACTGAGAGCCATTACCTTGGTTTGGTGACCAGATGATGGCAATGCCATACCACTAGATATTCATGGACGTGATAGGTTGGCTCGTGATGAGACCTCCTATCCTTCAACTAACCTTTTAAGCATTATTTATTATATTGTGTATCCCCTTTATTCAAACATAGGCGTTTCATTGCTTTCTTGGGTGATCCTTGGGCAAAGCATTTGGAAGGTTTATACAAGGCTTTTATTTTTTACCCAACATCAACCCCTCTGGGCCTTCAATCCCTTCTTCCCATAGAATGAGGGACAACTCCTTCTTGGGTCAATACACCCTAAAATCCCAAGAGATAAGGAAATACAGGGGAACAATGATGGAAAGTGGTAAGTATGGTCGGGAACGGTATGATGGCTCATTAAGGGAGTTCCCAGTAACAAACCAATCCCCAAGGAAAACCACTTACTAGGGCACAATGTCAACCACCAAGGTGAAGCAGGGAAAAAGGCATAATGTCCATGTTAAGTATTGAGCTATTATTAGGTTTCTTTTCAATTTACTAGATAACAATAGCATAGGTAGGATCACTGAGAGAAACACAATCACAAGATACACATCATTTATCCTGGGAAACCCTCATGGAGGAGAAAACCCAACAAAAACTTCCTTAATATAGATAGCCAATACAATGACAAGACAATAAACCAAAACACTAGAGAATATCCAACACTGAGCAATGTGCCTCTCTCTTCCTTCTTCTCCCAACTGCAACTCTCCAAACTTGCGCACTTGATGAGTGAATGAGTGAGTGATCAAATGAGGCACTGGCTTCCTTTATTTATACAAACTGGCAGGTGTTGGAAAGGTGTCTCTTCATTGGGCAGGGCCGACTTGTCTTCTTATTGGTTAAAACCGCTTTAATTAGCCTGGGGGCCGACTTCTCAATTTGCATAATATATTTAGGGTTTGACCAATCCACAAAAGGGGATTTGGTCAATTACAATGCCCGACATGATCAATCCACAAAAGGGGATTGATCTAATGAATAATGACTCAATAAATAAATAGAATACTCTTTGCAGTTACAATATTTCAACACTCCCCCTTAACAAGAAGGGTATTCTACAACATCATCAGGAGAGAGAGAGGGCAACAATATCAACAACGTCTGGAACACTGACTGTCATATCTATAAATCATCGAAAGTTTTTCTTATCATCATCGTTCACAGCATGGAGCTGGAGTAACATCATCATCCTCATCAACATGAGGCTAAAGTAACATCATCATCTTTAGCATGAGGCTAAAGTAGCATCATCATCTTCTTTAGCATGAGGCTAAAGTAATATCATCAACATCTTTAGCATGAGGCTAAAGTAACATCATCATCTTCAACATTAAGGCTGAAATAACATCATCATCATCATCTTCAGCGAGAAGCTGAAGTGGCATCATCATCATTTGTATCAACATGGATTAGTATAACACTAATACATCATCATCATCAATAACAACACAAGGCTGATACAACATCAACAACAACAACATTACAACACAAAGGTTGGAGCATCATCAACATCAACACTAGGCTAGAAATCTTCAGCATGAAGCTGACATCTCATCAACATCAGCACGAAGCTGGAAATCTTCAGCACGAGGCTGGCATCACAACAACATCAACACAAAGCCGGAAATCTTCAGCACTAGGCTGGCATCAACATCATCTTGTGGTACTTTGACAGATCTAAAGGATCTGCCCAGGAATCAAAAGATTCCCTAGGATATAGATATAAAATCCTAACGGAGCTACCACTACTGACCAAAGCTAGCATATACATGCACAAGTACTCTGACAGCCCGTCCTTACGGACCTTCGGGATCTGTCCAGGGATGATCAGTCCCCTAAGATATAAAATCCTAACTGAGCTACCCGCTATTGGTCAGGATACCATAGTATCATCAACACTACTCCCCTTTTTGAGGGAGGTCCTTTCGGACTATACCGAGCTTGTCTCGAAAGTGCTTAAACCTTACACGAGACAGAGGCTTGGTCAACACATCAACAACCTGTTCATCCGTGCCAACATAATGGAGCTTTATGGCTCCTCTCTGCAACATATCACAAATGAAGTGATACCAGATCTCTATGTGCTTCGACTCATCATGGAACACATCATCTCTATACAACTCTGGTTATCGCATAGGATCACGATGGCTTCCATCTCTAGATCTAATAGATCTGTCAACGACATCCGAAGCCATACGGCTTCACAACTGGCGGAGCATGCAACAATGTATTCCGCTTCTGCCGTGCTCGGAGCAATACTTTATTGCTTCCTACTCTGCCATGAGATCATGGCTGACCCCAGACTGAAACAACATCTCAAAGTGCTCTTTCTATCAGAAACACTTCCAGCTCAATCTAAATAAGTATATCCATACAATACGAAGTCATGATCTCCATTATAAGTGAGACCAAAATCCAACGTACCCTTAAGGTATCTCATCACATGTTTTGCATCATCAAGGTGAACCCGTCTGGGTTCTACCAGATACTGACTCAAGGAAAAACATATATCCGGCCTGGTATTCGTCAGATACATCACCGAACCAATAATCTGTCTGTACAGAGCAACATCAACCAATTCTAACGAGGTATCTACTAGGAGCTTCAACTTCGTTTCCATGGGTGTGTACATGGATTTACATTTCAACATGTCAAACCTCTTCATTATTTCAATTGCATACTTCCCTTGGTTAAGGAAGATCTTCTTTGGGTTATGCCAAACTTCAAGACCTAAGAGATAAAGCATTAGGTCTTTCATCAAACTTTGTAGCGAGCATCTTCTGCAATCTGCGATGAGCTTTTCTTCATCTTGTCAAGAATACATTATCTACATATAGTAGTGACATCACTGGCTCATCATTCATAACCTTGAGATAAAGGTTAGAATCAACTTTACTCTTGGTAAGGCCCAAGCTCTTCAGGAAAATGTCAATTTTTGCCATATCAAGCTCTAGGAGCTTGCTTCAACCTGTACAGATCCTTCTTCAACTTGCAGACCTGAGTCTTTCTATCTTCAACTTCAAACCAAATTTTCACATTACATTATACCAATTTGGTACACTTACTTAGCTACAACTCAATCTGCACAATCATGTGCTAGCTCTATGTGCTTTCTGCAAAGCACTATCTGTCTCACAGCCTGAGAGTATGTCTTCTCCTCTTTCTGCAACTGTTCCTTCTGGAACTGGGACTCTGCACCTGCAGTTGCTCTGAAGCTGAGAATGGTTGCTCCATTCTCACTATGACTGCTGAAATCTGAGAGTAACTCCTCTACTTCATCACGACAACAACTTCATTTGAAACTGAGAGTGGCTCAATAACTGATACTGAAGGTAGCTCTTCTTCTTTCGTGGAGGCAACTCTATCTTTTATTGTAGTCATGTCTCCATGACCCAACTAATGTACTGCACCAACTGCCACTCAAATTTAAAGGAAGACTTCAACTGCACTTGTTGAAGGAAGACTTTCTTGGCATATTTTGGCATTTCTCTTGGTGGAAGGTATTACAACTAGGGTTTTGCTATGTGATTTCTTGGTTAAATGTAAGTGAATTTTTGCAAAACTTCTTGATTGAATGATTGTAGTGTTATTTTCTTGCATTTATTATTATAATTTGTTGAATCAAACCCTAGGTGACAAGCACACATTGAAGGTCCTTGTCTCATGTCCCTACTGTTAGAATATAGAAGATGGTGTGCTCGTTTTTCCATTGACGATACCTTCGTCACCCAACCATAGGTCGAAGCCTCCCTCCGAGCACCTTAACCTTGACTGAGAATTCCTCCGGAAGCAAACCCTAGGTTAGATAGCCAAACAAAGGGTAGCGCACCTTTCCCCAAGGATAGCGTATCACAAAAAGCTGATCAGATAGTCCAAACCCTTGCCAATAGATAGTCCAAGCCAACACTGAAAATAGCTGCTGCTGCAGCTGCACCTGCAGTCCTCCTCCACACGTGTGCACCAAACTGGAGCTGCAGTGCGCACCAAACTGGGAATTGCAATTCTGAGATGCTGTCAAATGAGAACTGGCGCCCCGTATTTATAGTGGTTCTGCCAATTTTGCTGGGGTCGACTTCTCCTTCTGGATATGTGTCTGTTCAGTATATTATTATTATTTTTGGCCGACTTCTTCTCTTGGAGGCTAATAACCTAATATAAATTATCTTCTTGAGCGGACAAGGCTTCTAGGGTTATTAGCCAACTCATTAGGGTTTCTCTTGCTTCTCGGAGTCTTCTACTCTCGTCAGATTCACACGTGGAGGTAAATACCTCCCGCAACTACCATAATATTAACACCTACCAAGGTTTTATGCCATTTTATTTGCTGAAGTGAGATAGAGCCTTGCCTTAGCAACACTCTATTCTTTCTTTCTAGCCTTTTCATTTGTTGAAGAGGATAGAGCCTTGCCATAGCAACACTCCATCCATCTTCTTCCTGCTAGCCGTTTTTCTTATTTGTTGAGCTAAGAAGGAGAAAACGCACCAAGGCCTAGTTCCCCTACACCTTGGTGATCCGATTTTCCCTAGGGTTTGATTAGTGAAGCCTTGCTCTAGCAACACGTCACTCTCAAACCCTCTTGTCTTAGATCAATCATCATTGAGCTAGCCTTTGTTGCCATTAAGCTAAGGAAGGAGGAGAGAGCACTGAGGCCTTGCCATAGCAATACCAAAGTGAGCCTCTCGCCCCTAGGGTTTCATCCTTGAGGCCTTGCCATAGCAACACCTCAAGGTTTAACTCTCTTGTCCTTAGTTTTACTATTATCACTTGATCCTTCAGCCTTTGCGTCCTCCTTTTGACTCCATATACCCTAGGAACGCACTGATCTAAGGCCACATGTGTCAAGTAACTTGATCCTACAAACTTCTAATACTTTTGAACAAACCCTAACCATACTAACCCTAGCCTAGCCTAATTCTACTAACCCTAGTGCTGCCATCATCTTTTGTGCCATAAACACCTATGTGCAACATCTATTTGTCTTTAAGCAATTGAATGATCAGCTAAAGCGTTGCTTCAAGTATTGTTACATTAATGATTAATTGCCATTGTTTATTGTGAAGTGCCTTTAGCATTCATTGAGCAGTAATATATATATATTGTAATCATTGCTATCTTGTAGACATTGATTTACTTCGTCAATTGTTGCTCAAGTGCTTACTATCAGAAAGTTATTGATTATATGAAGTACTAACCAGCAAGCAAGCTTGCACATATAGTTTTATTGTTGCTTTGTCTCGGGCAAGTGATCTTATCGGTTATTACTTCCGGTTATCTTTATTGTCTATTAGTCGGACTTTCTGATCAGGTGGTGACTTGTGAAGGGGAAATTATCTTTTAGCTCTTAAGCCTTTTTGCCTTCTCAAAACCCCAAGTCACCGGGGACGTCTCCCTTGGGCCTTACCTCCCTAAATAGAAAGAACCTTCCCATCGAGGTGACATTGGGTGGGATTGGTTCAGTTATGCCAGTTTGATCTCTTTTCATCCATCTATTATCCTTGTACAAACTGTGCGATAACAAGACCTATTTCCTTACTTTGTCTTGTTCTTGTTCTTGGATCTTCTCCTCCTATACATCTCCTCTTCAGATTAGGTCTTCGGGCTTGGGGTCGAGGGTTGTTCATTTCTCAGTTTAGATCTCACTCTCTACTTTACTTTACTTTCTGCAGTTTGCCTTTTATAGGAGACCTTTTGGTACTCCTTTGTAAAGACATCATTGTACTCAGCAGTCCCTTTGACTTACTTTTGTGGTCAGTTGGAAATTAATAAAATTATCTTATCTTATCTATTTTTGAGGAGGCTGGAGAATGTGGCCACGAAGTCTAAGCGCCTCTTGCATGTAAAGGGATATACATCTTTGGTCTGAATACCGGAAGAAACTGGATAGGGTCTGGATGACTTTGAACAGGCAATGGAATTTCCCACGGATCTCATAATAGATGGGGCAGTGGAATATGAAATGCTCCTTTGTCTCCACCTCATGAAGATGACATAGCTGGCAGATCCTCTCTGCTTGTATAGTTCAGTGGTCCATCTCAACTCAAAGTCTGTGTGAGCCCACTCAGAACTGGCTTAGTGGGATACGAAGAGAATGCATCCAATAATGAGATGTATATGGAGGTTGGATAATGAATCCATCCCCCACCTCTATGAAGTGCTCAACATAGAAGGCCATTTTTGGACGTAACCCGCCCTAGGGGTTTGTCCAAGTGACTTGCATGAATTGTCTGTAAATGTCATCCCTGATGATCCTGTTCAATGCCTGCCTAGTAGGTAGGAGGTGTCTAGGTGCATCCATGGAGTATCTGAATGGAGGAAGTCGATCTATCGAAATACCAACAGACTCCAAAAAGGGCTAAAACCCCTGCAAATTTGCAAATCTGGAAATTACAGCAGAAATAATTAGAAACCAGATTTACTATAAGTCTAAGAAATCCCTCATTTCAACATTTTTTATTAGACTTAATTTTTGTTTAGTAAATCTGAAATTTAGTGCCACAAATCTCATTAGAAACCAGATTTATTCTAAGTCCTAGATGCCCTTTGCATTGCTTATACCTTGCCAGACTTAGTTTGCCGAGGGAGGCTTCCCTTGTGCCAGAGGAGAGTTGGCCTAAAGAGAGGCAAAGTACTATTGAGGTAACAGTGGGTAGTCTTTCCAAGTTCTCCTGGGGGTCTCACTTGGTGATTGGGACTTTTGCACTTTAAGGTAGAACTTGGTAGGTAACACCAGGAATCGATTAGATCATGTATCGTGCCTTCAATTATGTGAGGCATACCTTGAACTGTGTGAAACATCTCATGATAGCCTTCCAAAGGTCCTCTTGAGTGGTACGTCCTTCTTTTAAAGCTAGATCTAGATCTATGCTTCTTTCAAAAAATAACAATATTTAAAATTTGTAGAAACCCCTCATAAAACCTCCCACAAATCCCTCAAGGGGATGGGTGTTTCTTCTTTGCTTGCTGGGTGCTTATCTCCTTTTAAAATAGCCCTTATAACAGAACTCCAAATGGGGTTAGGCTTTGACTTCAAACAGCTGGAGATTATCCCTTTCAAGTAGCCCTAATACCATTTGAAAGATGTCCAAGAGGAGTGTTCAGAATAGCCCAGAACCAGTCTGAAATATCAGTCAAATAGGGCCCAAGCAATACTGCAGAGTAGCCTTGCTTCGGTATTCATGAAATGGAAAGAGGACAAAGGTAGTCACCCAGTTCTCTGTGACTATGAAGGATTAAGATGGTCAAGCACATAAACCTCTATGAAATGAAGTCCTAAAACTGGATGGCATTTGATCACAAGCCTCTGAAGATATAATAGTCATCATGCACATGTCAGATCTGGAATGAAACCCCTCAGTGAGGATAGGCCGGAAAAGTTCCTATTTCAATGCTGTCTATATGCAACCACTCTCCTATATGTTCTGACCAGCAACTGCCCTGTTTTATCTTTTCCTGATGGAACTTTGGAGCAGCCTTCTAAAACCCAAGGAAGTGCCTAGTCAACAGCAGCATGTAAACAGATCCAAGCAGAAACAACCTTGCCTTTCCAGAAATATCAGCAGCTTTAAATCACTTCTTCTGGGTTTATCAACAGATTTAAGGTCCTCTTCCCTGCTGGCTACAACCTGCTGTCTTTCTGATATAGCTTAAGCCAATGAAAGAATAATGGTATTCATCAGAACTTGGCATGATCTCTTTAAACATCTGAGTATTTGCAACCCAAACATGCAATGCAGCCAGCAACATTTGTCCAAGCTTCTTCAGATTGCAGCTCTTTGCATAACTGAAGAACTCCCCAGACTTGAAGAAAACTACAGATATCAGAGCCAGAGTTCTGTGGTAGTACTAGTTCTTCCATCATCCTTTCCACATACAGTGTGTGAAGCATCCACATCATTTCAGTGATGGTGAGAACTAGTATCACTGCGGCATTATCCTTTAGCTTGTACATCTGTCCCTGCAGCTTTTGTTCATGAAATCCTTGAGCTCCTTCATTGCATGGTTCAGCCTCCCTTTCCGTTTGAAATAGCTCTTTTGTTTGTTTGAACTTTTGAAGTTAACGGTCCCCTTTGCAAATATGTCAAAACTGCTGCTGAAATATTCTGCCAACGAAATTTACCACTGAGATCTGCCACAAGTGCATGGAACAGATCTGAGACTGATGTGTAAACCCCTCCTCCTCTTTGCTGGTAACAACCTCCAAGATCAAGTACATGTTTAATAGTGATAGTCTGAAAATGCCCAGCAAGGGTGTTCCCTGGTAGAATGTTGCTAGTCAGAACGTTTCAAAATGCACATGGATTTTAGGGGTAACGGGTTGCAACAAGTTATCAGTTAAAATACCTCAAGTTAATTTTTTTTTAAATGTTCCTGTGATTGATTTGCACAGGGATATGTGGTATGGATGTAGCTTCTTGCCAGTTCTATTTCTTTCATTAGGATATTGTAAAGTATTAAAGTGTTCTGATATTGATAGCATTAGAGTATCTCCTTTGATGTTAAATGTTCTCTCAAACATAAGTTTCCATATCTGGCCATTACTATTAACTTGATGCAGTCTCTTATTTTTTGTCATAGACAACCAAATTTTTTTCCAGCAGATTCTGCGTCTAAATATTAAGGTTCCTGCTTGAACTTTAAATTTTCCTGCATTGATGCACAGTATGTCAAGATTAAATAAATTAGTTATTTATCCGATGTGCATTTAACAAATACTTACAAGCTGTAAAAAGGTTAATCCTAATTTGTTGGATAATATATTTCATTTCTACACTTTTGTATTTTTTTTTTTGAGGAGAGCATAGGTGGGTTTAGTCATACCTTTAGGACAGAGAAAGTTTCGTTATGTTTTACTTCAGTTTCCTCTATGGTTTTGGCATTTATTGTGGTTCTTTGGCATAAAGAGGGTGACAATTGTTTTATAGTGCAGCATTTTGAGACGTCAACTTTAGTTGATCCAAGCTATATAATACATCTCATTCGTCAGCTTCTGCCACACGCTGCGGGAGTAAAACATGAATCACAGCAAGATGAAAATAATATTACGTCATCTAAGGACAACAATCCAATGGAGAGGATACAGGATAAGTCCTCTGTGACTGCAAATAGAAACACAGACATTACTAACAATGATCCTGAGGCTCCTGGTTCTTGTAATCATCAAGGTGATGTTTCTCAGGAAATTTCAACCAACAGAGAAAACAATCAAAGGCATATGCAAGTAGAGGATGACCATGGCACTTCGCTAGCAGAAGATGAATTTTCAAGCGTTGAAAGAAAAAATGCTCACCTTAGACAGGAAGTGGGAGAGATGTTAGATGACACAGAGCACACAGAGTCAAAGGTGCAGGAAGACCTCCGAGAAGAGGCTGGATGTGTTTTGTGGGACCTTGCTGCAAATCCAGATCATGCAAAATTCATGGCAAGTGATTCTCATTGTTCACTTATCCAAGTCTTACTGTTCTATTTGATTGCAATAGTGGTTGTTAGCCCATGTCTGTTTTGCTTGTCATTCTATTGATGTTATTATCATTTGTATAGTTAATCAATTTTTCCAATTTGAATGCTTATGGAGTGCAGGAAACTACTAAAGGAACATATAATCGATAGATATTCTTTATATGGCTTCATTTACCATTTGCAATTTGTCTATGATGCTTGTTGCGAAGTAGTCTGATTCATGTTTGATTGGCTGCTAGATTCCTGGCATTTATTTTTGCGTTTGTTTAATGTGTGAATAATGCAACTTATTGCTTGCACTAGTGAATCCTACCTGGTTAAAGAATTATAGAATAAAACTTAGTATGACAGAAGCCATTTATTGGGAAGTGGGCTTAATCTCCCAAGCAGTACTGGTGCCAGGGAGAGTGCAGTGAATTATGTATCTTATTCAGATAAATAATTGCTCAGGGATGAAAAACATAAAGCTTTTGACTTAATGTGTTTCTTGTTATCACAGGATTTGTACTTGTGCAAAGACCCCACAAGATACCTATCTTGTGTAACAATTGAAGTCTCTACCATTGTCACCTAAGTATATACTTCCCTCGTTTTAGTGATGGAAGGAGGTCCAACACAAGGGAGGCCTCCCTACTGACCTTAAGGGATCAAGTAGCAAGATTAGCCAAGCCTACATCCCCCTATCTTAGTCACTTAGATGTTAGAAGCTAGGTCTAGGAGAGTTGAAGAGGAAAATGAGGTAATTGGTTCACCTGTGCGAAATAGACAATTACCAAGTTATATAGCCATTAAATACCTTTAGACACTAGATAGTCATTAAAACCAATTTCTGTTGCAAATTTATAGCAGTAAAGCAATGTATAGCAGCAAGAAATGTTTTGTAACAGCAATAGGTAAAAGCACCGAGAAAATTAGCAATTGTGCATAAGAATTAAGCCTTCAACAAGTAGAACAACATCCAATTGCTAAACAATGATTCTGAGTATCTTTAGCCACAATATTAAGTAAGTATGCAGCAATTACTTCAAGCCCTAATGGCTGTAGCAAACATTTGTAACAACAGCAAAAAATTTCATTTGTTTGCTAGGGTTAGAGTTAGTAAGGTTAGTCAAATCGCTTTGAGAGAGAGAGTAAGAGTTGTAAGAGTATTTTTATCACCAAAAGAGATCAAGACTAGTGCCATTTACTTTTTAGGGCTATGGAGTCAAGCATGCAACACTTTGAAGAATGCATTAGATAAGCAAGAAGAATGAGGTTTTAAACCCTAACGTGCAAAGTCTCTTGGGCCTAGGACTAAAACCTATGAGAAAAACAATTCCTAGGGTGCAACTTCTTTTGGGCCCTGTTGCCGCCTTTATACACACTTGGGTCACGTGAAATAAATCTTCAATCCACTTGGTGTGTCCTTGGGGGCAAGTTTTGAGTCAAGGCGCTGTCACCTGATCTTCAACTCCTCCATCTAGGCCAACTCCTAGCGAA
>SNQJ01S0097375.1:0-31411 GCA_010110895.2 Picea sitchensis
TATATTCAACACATAACACAATTGTATAACGCACACCACTAAAACATCTTCCATGTGGCCTTCTAATGACATCATTCCACCAATATATTAGCCCCACCCGCCAAAAAACTATGCCCATTTCCACATTATAAAATTTGAATACTATCTTTTTTCGGATGATAATGGGATAGAACCCACCAATACATCCCCCCCCAAAACTATGCCCATTTCCACATTATAACGCTGAAATTTGCTCGTTTTGGGGATGCTAATGACATTGAAAATGTTGCTCACAACTCTCATTGAAGTAATGTGAATCAAACATTGGTTTCCATCGTTTGGAAGGCCTCCTCTGGACCATCTAAAGGAAAACTTGAGATCATCATAAAACATTGAATTTTACTTTATTCTTAGTGTTTAACTCATAATGATAACTCAATGTTAACATTTACCATGTTTAATTAACTTTAATTTTAAAATTAAGATTTGAAGTTGGGCCCCCATTTAAGGTTGCGGGACAACCCAAGTTGCCACTGAAATAAATATTTCCATTTCCCCTTTTTCCACACTTATTTGGGTGGCAGCGTTGATGGATGGTAACGTGGTGTCTTTTATCTACAACCAAGAAAATGAGTGTAGAGATTGTGTTGAGACTATAATTACGTCTAAGTTCATGTCGTCCTCGAAAACGACTTCCATAATGTCTTAGTTAGACTACATATTGTTGTCGTTTATGGGCAGAACTAACGGAGATAATAATGCATTTTCAATTACATCTATTATTTATTTGTTAACTAAGATGTTAATCATGACTCACTCACCTGTATGCTTCCATTTCTAATTTGCGAAATTCGCACGAAGTGGAATGGAGCTCTAGTGAGTATCTTTATGGAACAAATAACCGGTGACACATAAGCCGATTTTATACCATCTATATCCGTTCATGGATAAATGTTGAACTACCCCGCATTTGAAAAAGAATCCATGTGATCTAGTTCAAGTCATTGAAGAAATCAGAAACACTATCTCGTACATGGATCCATACACATGATGCATACATGGAAGGAACCATATATATAGAAGGTGAATTTTGAACTTTCCCGTTAGTGTTGTATAAAGATGAGCGTCATATTAAGTAACTCGTGAGCTCCAAGTGCTCTCTTATTGAAAGAGGATGGGATTGAAGTTGTGAGTGTTCTCTATGGAGAGGAGGATGGGATGGTGCCATCATAGCAGAAAATGAAACATGCCAAGAGAGGAAAAAGCTTCACAGGTTTATTGTTTCCTTTTACCATGTTTTTCTCGTGCAACATTCGAGGAACTTGAAAATATAATGCCTAGTATGCCCTAATCTGGAGAAATTATGTATTTTATTATTGCATTGTGTTCTATTTCGCTTTTTATAGCGATTAATGGACGTTGTTTCTTTATTGTTGACCTAAATGACTCACTAAACTTCCCAAAGTGTCTTGAGAGAGGCTACCAATTATATCCTAAGTTCATCTCATCTGAAAGCGGTTTATAATGTCTTGGTTAGATATATTGACGTAACATGGGCGAAATAGCGAAGATAATGGCATGCATTTTTTCTAATTACGCATCTATTAGCTACATGACTTGTTAACTAAGATGTTAATGCGAGCTCCCTCCACCAACATGAAAACATTCCTGGTTGCGAGGAATTCTTGCGTGGAGATGATACACTCTGGTAGGTATGCTTTTGGAACAAGTATGGTGACACATACCAAAAGCCAATTATACCATTCATATCAGTTTCATGGATAAATATTGAACTTACTACATGTTTGAAAAGAATCCATGTGATCTTGTGCAAGTCATTGAAGAAATCATAAGCACTATCTCATGCACATGGGTCCTTTCACACATGATGCATACAGGAAGAATATATAGAAGGTGATGAATTTAAAGGCGTTTCAGTGTTTTGTATAAAGATGAGCGACATATTAAGTAATTCGTGAGCTGCAAGTGCTCTGTTATTGAAGAGGATGGGATTGAAGTTGTGAGTGTTCTCTATGCAGAGTAGGATGGGATGGTGCCATCATAGCGAAATGAAGCATACCAAGAGAAGAAAAACTCGGAGTTTATTGTTTACTTTTCACCGTGTTTTCTCGTGCAACATTTAGGAGACTTGAAAATATGGCTTATGCCTTTTACTGTTACTAATCTTGGAGAAATTATGTATTTATTATTGCATTGTTTATTATTTATTATTGCAATGTGTACGTGGCGTGAGCTAAAACATGTACTCGAAACTTTAATTGTCGGATCACTTCACTTTGATTGAATGGGACCTAAAATCGATTTTCACAGTAGTCTAAATGTTCTCGTTTTTTTTTTCCCATCACAGTCACTTTTTTCGACGCGTTTTTTTCCAAACTCCTACAAACTCAAAACCACGATCTAAACAATGTAAAAATGTGGTATCACTATTAATTGATTTACCGAACTCCCATGATAATAGCGGAAAAGTTAAATATAAAGCGTAGATAAAAGTTTAGATACCCTAAATAAAATGGATTATGTTGGGTTGATTGAAAAGAAAACATGGAAATTTAATTCATCACAGATGCATGCATGTAAAATTTTATTCATCCAGTCGATGGAGATTTTCAATTGAAGACACAAACCACTATCTTGTGCGGTTGATGGTTTTTGCATTGCGCGTGGCCTAAACGGGCTTATTAACTAGACGTGACCCAAAATGGATTTGAATTCGTTTGATCCAACTGACACATATGGAAAATGGCAATAGTAGATCCACACATGTCGGTTAAATTTCCTTCGATCAGAAGTGTACGTACTTGAAAGATACAAAGTTGATTGAGAACATGGAAATTGGCCAGAAATGACACATCAACAAAACTATACGGTAAATGATATTGCAAAATATACAATCTCTCGGTCATAACCCAACATCTCAAGTATGCACAATTTTCAAATAATTTGTATTGCTATATCATGCTTATGTTCAACATCATTGTATGCAACTCCGAGTAAATACCGTCAATGAGCCCTTACGATGATATTTATTTTCCTCTCCCTTAACTAAACAATCTTTGTTGTTATTTGGGTTCGCAATTCCTTTTCTTCATTTATAATTTTTTTTTTTTTTTTTTTTTTTTTCCTTTCTTCCTCTTCCTTCAAAAATTATCTCTCTTCTCTACTTGGATTTCTTTTTCCAACCAATAATTTCAAACAAATGATTTCAGGTTTGTTGGCATCATTTCAAAGGGGCATACCTCATTCATGGAAAGCTGTTGGAATTGAGTTAGGTCTTTCTAGTTATTACATTACATTTTGGGTACACATCTAATGTTGTATATCGGGTTCCTCCCTCCTCGTAACATAGTCTCTATTATCTTTATGGGGTGAGATGCTTCTCTAAAAGTCCTTAGAAAATGTGCCACCAAAACTTTGATGCATTATTAGTTTTCTTATTCTTATGAAAGCTATTCTTTCTAAAGAGTCAATATAAAATGTTGATGAACATAGAAACATTTATAATTTAGTACGTATTTTTAGGGAACAAGCTACAATGACTAATAACTTTGGAATTTTTAAGTTTTTAATATTCCTTGTGGCCTTCTAATGGAAAAAGCACGCTTCTGGATCATCCACCAATACATTCCCCCAAAACTATGCCTATTTCAACATCGTAACATTGAAGTATGAAATTTTTGGGGATGGTAATGTCGTACAACCCACCAATACATTCCCCTCAAAATGTATGTTTCCACATTATAACCAGCCTTGCTAGTCTTTGTAGGCAGGATGGTAATGGCGTGAAAATGTTGTTCTAACTCTCAACTGCGAAATAGTAATGACTTTCAGGCTTCATGGGTTTCATCATTTATAAGAACCAAAGGCCGAGTCAATTATGGTGATCTCAAGATTTCCTTTTGAGATCACCATAAAAGGTGAAGTTTTAGTTTAATCTTATTGTTTAATTTATAATGATAAATTTTCAGCTCATTGTCAACATTTACCATGTTTATTTAACTTACATTTGTTTTTTGGAATTTTGGAAAGTGGGATTTGATATTCCCCAAGGATAATGGGACAACCAAAGGGATTTTACTAAAGAAATATTTTTATTTACCACCTTTTTTTCCTGCCAATGACGGTGCTTCCAAAGTGGTGGACTACATTTGGCATCTTTATCTGCAACCAAGAAAGGGCGTGGGCTATTGTGTTGATGATTTCCATCTCACAGAAAATGCTTCCACTGATGTCTTGGTGCCAACCCTCTATATTAGTACCTTTTATAGACAACACTAATGAATATAGCCAATGCATTTACATCTATGATTTGTACATTAGTAGAGATGTTAATCATGACTCACTCACCAAGCATTGCTTCCATCGCCTCCGTGCAGGAATGCCTTGAAAGTGGAATGGGTCAGCTTCGAATTCTTGGGAGAAGTCACAGGTGATGAAGAAACAAGTCAATTTTCTACAAATTCTATATTTGTTTCTCTTGGAGGAAGTATTAGAAGCTACCCCTGTTTGGTGAGAATCTTTATGATCTGAAAAGTGCAAGTGATTTAAAGTGAAACTTCATCTCGCGCACCGGATCCTTTCACTTACGATGCATACGAGGAAGAATATATATAGAATATGATGAGTTTAAATATGTTTCAGTGTGGGGCATAAAGATGAGAGGAACATTAACTAACTCGTGAAGCTCCAGCGAGGTGTACCATGCTTGAAAGGGGATGGGATTGAAGTTGCGAGTGTTCTATATGTATAGGAGGATGGGATGGTGTGGTCATAAGAAAATGGAAAAAAGCATACAAAGGAGAGGGACAAAATCAAAGTTTATTATTTTCTTGTCAGCCTAAAAGTGTTCCATGTGCCTTCTAATGACATGCTTTGGTTACATCTCATTTACGTTTCCCCAAAACTATATGCTTGTGCCACATTACAACATGTGGAAATATGATCCTTTTGGTGATGGTAATGGAATATAAAATGTTGTTAGGAACTCGAATTGAAATATTGTTATATGAAATCTTGAGATCATCGTAGAAGGTTAAAGTTTAGTTTAATCTTGGTGGTTAACATATAATGATAAATTTTCAGCTCAATGTTAACATTTACCGTAATTGGATACCTAAGTTTTAACATTAAAAGGAGTGGAGGTGGGCTGCCCTGGGGCATTAGGACGTAAGGGTTAGCACTAAAGAATATTTATCATTTCCTTTTCTTTAGACTCATTTTGCAATTGGTAAGCGTGGGTGTTGATTGTAAGTCTTTTGCCATCAACCAGCAGTAGTAGAGATTTTTGTTGAAGGGCTGTAATTCGTCAACATAATGGGCCTGGAAAATCACTTCATAATGTCTAGTTAGGGCTCTAGTTAGTGCCTTTTATGGGAGGCACTGATGGAAATAATAATGCATTTTCAATTACAACTATGATTTATTTTATACCCTTCATTTTGATCATGAGACACTCACCAACATGCTCGCATTACCTAATTTGCCGTACCTTTGCGGTGAAATGGCATCAAATTATGGGTAAGCTATGGAAGGAGTCTCGGTGATACGAAGAAATCTGCCAATTTTCTACCATTCTGTGTCCGTTCATGGAGAAATATGGAACAACCACACATTTGATAGGAATCTATATGATCTAGTGCAAGTCATTTAACAAATCGAAGAACTATCTCATAAACACATATTGTTTCACACATGATGCATACAAAGAAGAGTGTATAGAAGATGGCGACTTTAAGGATATTTCGGTGGTTGCAAGTTAGGGATCCAAACAAGGTTACAACAAATCTTACAATACCATCTGCGATTGGTTTCTCTACATGTTAGAAAAGATCCACGTTCGTAGAGGTGAAAGAATGCAATTGTCAAGAGAGGTTGGCACCTTCAAGATGTGGGTCATTTTGGCGTTGCAAAAATAATAACCAACTTGCAGAGGTAAGTGTGTTGACCTGGAATGTAAGAAGAGGTATCTAACAGTTCATTGGAGGATTCATATTTCATATTCCTAGGAAGTTCAGCCATGGGAAGTAATGTCTACGGTATTATACCTCCCTATGTCAAACAATGGGTTTTCGGAGTTCCAGCAGTATTAGAGGAGCGATATCTATTTGTGGTAATGGAGATAACCCACAGTGAATGTGCAGTGGTGCCATATAGAAAAGACAATCAAGGGGTAAAGTTGCAACAAATATATTCTTTGAGAGGAATGGGTGCCTCGGATCGACCATAGAACAATATTTGGTGAACCATGGCTTTCTTCCGGTGCATTTTAAAGATGAAATTTTAGAGACAAAGGGGTCACCAATTAAAAGAAATCTACAACTTAATTTTCAAACGAAAGGAGAGACCCGATAAACATGGCATTGGTCCGACTGCTGGGTAGAATTTATAATGTCAAACATTGTCAAACGTGGAGCGTATGATATGGCGGAATTATGTTAAATATCCCCCTAGATTGGTTATGATACGAGGATGCTAAATATCATCCCAGATTGATGAGTACAGTTGGCAACTTTGGATGAAGTATAGACGATAAGAGGAAGTTTTCAACTCAGAGGTAGTGTGTGAAATTGAAACACATATGAACTCTTTTACTAAAGAATACAGCGTGTTGGCCACACTAAGCGGCATACACCAATATTTGGAGGCTTCCATCTCTTTAAGATGGAGGCTAACATTACCAACCCTAAAATCGAAGATGCTGCTTGCATCTATTTAGAATGGAGGCTGATAACATTAACGCATCGAAGGGGTTTAAAGTCTGCGCTGCTAGAGAGTTGAAAAGAATAAGATTTAAGATGTAGAGTGTTGTATAATGGGCGGTTCAAAACAACAACAAGATTTAAGATGTAGAGTGTTTTATAAATATGAGCGCGGCATATTAAATGACTCGTGATCTGAAATGAAGTTGCAAGTATTCTTCACTGAAACGAAGATGCGAGTGGTTTCTACTTGAAGAGGATGCGATGGTCTGAGTGCTCTCTCTCCACGTAAGGACAGGATGGAATCTGCCGTGTTGTCTCGTGAATATTTTCCAAAATCAAAAATATTGCCCAAGCCTTTTGTGTGCCTTCTGTTGCAGAAAATAAGTATTTATTGCATTCCGTCAATACTAATTTATGGACATTATAATTGGTATTGTATATGCTGATGTTGGTTCTGCTACCCTGTTTCCAATTTACATATCCCAATATTTATTCTACATGTAATTACATTTTGTTGCAGCTCTTGCTGTGGCTACACGTTTTTATTCGAATCTCAGAATCTCTTCTGCCAGTCCATAGACATATTTCTATCTGAATCTCTGCATCTCTTCTCCTTAGTATCTCTGCATCTCTTCCCCTTAGTGAAAATGATATTCGATTTGTGAAGAATTGTGAATCTCATTCACCGAGTCATGGATACGCTGCTGTCAAAGAAGCAAGATTGTTCACAGATAATACAGTCCAATTTACAAAATATAATATGATATGGCTCTGTAGAAGAGCAAAGCTTGTGCACAGAAAATGAAATCCAATTTAAAATGGTGGATTTTGAAGATGTAATACTGGGTTTGCATCTTACTCTTGCCACTGTTTACATACCGATTAATCTGATTGCTGTTAAATGGGAAGTGACATGAAAATGAACCTAAGCAGTTTATCATAGATTTCAGTTCTATGGAGGAATCTGTCGCTGCAGCCTTTGGGACAGTTTGAAAACATCACCATGCATGTGTGCAACTCATCGTACATGCATACATATAAAAATTATGTGCAATAAATAGATGACTGTTCCCAACTATTATTATTATTGTGCATTATGTTTTTGATCCAGAATCTGGTTCTTTTCGAGGAATTTGAAAACTCATGTGGGGGAGTTGGGGAGAAATTTATGATGTCAGATATTGTCAAAGGTGGAGCATTTGATACGAGGATGTTACATATCATCCGACATCGATGGGTATCGTGGACAACAAACAGAGAAGGGAGTATAGATAAGCGAGAAAGAAGTTTTCGGGGCACGGAGCCGTGTGGTTGACACAGTGTGAACTATTCTTTTTCCTTTTACTAAAGAATACCGTGAGAATACCGTGTGTTGGCCATTCTTTCGCCTATTCTTCCATCTCTTTAAAATGGAGGCTGGGAATGTTAACGCTAAAATCGAGGATGTTTCTTTCATCTCTTGGAGGCAGACATTATTAACACACACTAATGCCGAAGATGTTTAATGTCCGCGCTAATAGAGAGTTCAAAATAAACAACAACATTTATTTAAGATGATATTTTAATGCCGCTAAGAAGAGTTCAGAATAAACGATAACATTTAAGATGCAGTGTGGTGTATAAGAGGCAGACATTATTAACACTAACATCGAAGATGTTTAATGTCCGATACTGAGTTCAAAACAAACAGCAACATTTAAGATGCAGCGTGATGTGTAAAGATGATCTTTACTGAAACTAGGTTCTGCAAGTGTTCTCTTCTCTGAAATAGTATGGGATTGAAGATGCGAGTGTTCACTAGGTAGAGGATATGGCTGCAAGTGTTCTCTTCTTTGAAAGAGTATGGGATCGATGTTGCGAGTGTTCTCTAGGTAGAGTATATGATGGCGTGTTCATAACAAAATGAAGCTTGAAAATATCGCCCACGCCCTTCGTGTGCCTTCTGTTGGAGAAAATATATACGTATTGAATTGTGTTCGTACCACGTTTTGTTGTATCGTGCAATCTTTTGCAAAATCGAAAATATGACTCATGCCTTTGAATTTTATTATTGCATTGTGTTCATACTACTTTTATTTTTATTTAAAGCAAAAAATGGTTTCTGCATTGGACGTGAGCTAAAATGGGCTCCCTTTACTTTGCTGCGATGGGAACTAATATGTACTTAGGTTTGGTTGATTCAATGGAATGCATGAAAACTGAATGAATGCATTGTAGATGCATACATGTAACATTTTATTCATCTATTCATGCACTCGAGGATTTGCAGTTGAAAATGCACACCAGTGTTTTACAGCAATTAATGGTGGTTGCACTGGGCATTATCCAAAATGGGATTATTAATTGTATGTGACCCAAACTGGATTTGTTTTAGTTTGATCAATGCATCATAGGTCCACACATGTAAGATTTCATTGATCTACTCAAAGAGGTTTGTACATGAAGGTGCAAAGTTTTAATTGACATGAGGGTAGTGGCCAGCAACACACATCCACAAAACAATATGAGTAAATGATACTGCACAATATTGGATAAAATCAATCCAAACCTAAGATTTAAAATATACCCCGATGATTTTATCAAATCATCGAGGTATAATTTAAATCTTAGGTTTTGGATTGATTCATCTATTGAGATCTCGTAGGTGCCGGTAAATCTTAGGTTTGGATAGATTCATCTATTGAGATCTCGACAAGATAATTCCTATAAATCGTCTACATTAGTTCTTTCTAGGGAACTTATATCACAAAAATAGGGTAAAAGATCGTTCAAAAGGCCTATAGTGATTTATCACAGGCATGAGCCGATGCTCAGTGCCTCAATCATATGGACAATTTTCAAACACTTTGTATCAATATCATGCTTTTGTTCAACATCCTTGTATGCGGCTTCGGGTAAATCCCGTCCATGACCTCTTACAATGATATGTATTCTCCCCTCCCTCAATTAAATAATCTTCCTTGCTGTGGGGTTCACGATTCTCTTTCTTCGTTTATAGTTTTATGCTTCAGTTAATTCAATGTTAGAAGTTTCCACTAAAGGTGGTAAAATTACAAAATACATGTATTTTACATTGTAGGTTTTTGCAACTAAGAATTACCTTACAAATAATTATAAATTTGTTAGCATGCATTTTCAAAAGGGAGCACCTCATTCATGGGGAAAACTTTAAGAACCTAAATATGAAATAATTACAAGATAAAGAGATCGGGTTGTCAATTAACAAACATTGTGTTTAAATAACGACTGCTTCATTGTTATTTTGTTTATTCTTCTAATTAAATCCTATTGCATCATAATTCTCTATTGTTTATGGCACCTCGAATGCTTCCCTAAAATGCACTCGAGAATAATTTATTATGGATTTTTAGGGAACAAACTCCATTAACTCCTAACCTTGGAATTTTTAAGTTTGCAAATAACCACATGCGATAGACCTCCTACCCCATTGAGCATCTTACTCATTTCTTCTTTTCAACCTTTCACACACTTGGCATCATTGTTGGATTATATATTCAACACATAACATAATTGTATAACGCACAACACTAAAACATCTTCCATGGGGCCTTCTAATGACATCATTCCAACAATACATTCCCCCCACCCGCCAAAGAACTATGCCCATTTCCACATTACAACATTTGAATACTCTCTTTTTTCGAATGGTAATGGCATAGAACCCACCCAATACATCCCCCAAGACTATCCCCATTTCCACACTATAACGCTGAAATCTGCTCGTTTGGGGATGCTAATGACATTGAAAATGTTGCTCACAACTCTCATTGAAGTAATGTTAATCAACCATTGGTTTCCATCGTTTGGAAGGCCTCCTCCGGACCATCTAAAGGAAAACTCGAGATCATCATAAAACATTGAAGTTTACTTTATTCTTAGTGTTTAACTCATGATGATAACTCAATGTTAACATTTATCATGTTTAATTAACTTAGATTTAAAAATTAAGATTTGAAGTGGGGCCCCCATTTAAAGTTGTGGGACAACCCAAGTTGCCAGTGAAATAAATATTTCCATTTCCCCTTTTCCACACTTATTTGGGTGGCAGCGTGGATGGTAACGTGGTGCCTTTTATCTACAACCAAGAAGGTAGTGGTGTGTTGAGGCTGTAATTACGATGAGTTCATAGATCACAGGCAGAGCTTCCATAATGTCTTAATTAGACTCTATATTGTTGTCTTTTATGGGCAGAACTACCGGAGATAATAATGCATTTTCAATTACATCTATTATTTATTTGTTAACTAAGATGTTAATCTTGACTCACTCACCAACATGCTTCCTTTTCCTAATTTGCAGAATTCCTTGTAAGTGGAGATAGACTCTAGTGATTATGCTATGGAACAAATATCGGTGACACAGAAGCCGATTTTATACCATTCTATATCCTTTCATGGATAAATATTGAACTACCACACATTTTTGAAAAGAATCCATGTGATCTGAACAAGTCATTGAAGAAATGGAAGCACTTCATCATGCATGGATCCCTTTCACACATGGCCGCTACAAGGAAAAGAGAATATATAGAAGGTGACTGATGAATTTAAAAGGCGTTTTCGTTGTGTTGTATAAAGATGAGTGACATATTAAGTAACTCATGAGATGCAAGTGCTCTCTTATTGAAAGAGGATGGGATTGAAGTTGCGAGTGTTCTCTATGTATATGAGGATGGGATGGTGCCATCATAGCGAAATGAAGCATACCAAAGAGGAAAAACTTGGAGTTTATTGTTTCCTTTTGAGGTGTTTTTCTAGATCCAACATTTAGGAGACTTGAAATATAGCTCGGCATGCCTTTAGTCGCGTAGCGAATGCTGGAGAAATTATTTATTTATTATTGCATTGTGTTCTTACCACTTTTTTTTATAGCGATTAATGGTTGTTGCATTGGGCATGACCTAAAACAGTCTCACTTTAAACTTTAATAGATTGTGGTGAGACACTGTAATTACGTCTAAGTCCATGTCGTCCTCGAAAACGACTTCCACAATGTCTTAGTTAGACTCTATATTGTTGTTGTCTTTTATGCAAGTGAGAGAGCGAGCGAATATAATAATGAATTTTCAATTACATCTATTATTTATTTGTTAACTAAGATGTTAATCGTGACTCACTCACCAACATGCTTACATTTCCTAATTTGCAGAATCCCTTGCAAGTGGAGATAGACTCACAAAAGTGAGTATGCTTTGTAACAAGTATCGGTGACACATAATCCAATTTTATACCATTATATATCAGTTCATGGATAAATATTGAACTACACCGCATTTGAAAAGAATCTGTGAGATCTAGTGTGCAAGTCATTGAAGAAATCTGAAGCACTGTCTCATGCAAATGGATCCTTTCACTTTTATGATACCACGAGGAAGAAGAATATATAGAAGGTGATGAATTTAAAGGCGTTTCAGTTTGTTGTATAAAGATGAGTGACATATTAAGTAACTCATGAGATGCAAATGCTCTCTTATTGAAAGAGGATAGGATCAAAGTTGCGAGTGTTCTATCTGAGAGGAGGATGGGATGAATTGCCATCATAGCGAAAAGAAACGCACAAGAGGAAAAACTTCGGAGTTTATTGACCACTTTGTGAGTGTTTCCGTGCAACATTTTTGCAGGAGACTTGAAAATATGGCTCATGCCTTTTAGTGTACCTAATGCTGGAGAAATTATGTAATTTGTATTGCATTGTGACATACCACTTTTTATAGCAGTAATGGTTACATTTGCATTGGCGTGACCTAAAGCGTGCTCACTCTAAACTTAATGATCCGATCACTTCACTTTGATTGGATGGGACCTAAAATTCATTTGACGTATTCTAAATGTTCTATGTTTTTTTCCTATACGAGTCACTTTTTTTCGACTCGTTTTATCCAAACTCCTACAAACTCAAAAACACGATCTAAACAATGTAAAATGTGGTTTCACTATTAATTGAATTACGAATTCCCCATGATAATGGCGAGGAAAAAGTTAAACGTGTAGATCGTTTAGATACTACACATAGATGCATCATAGATGCATGCATGTAAAATTTTATTCATCCATTCGATGGCGATTTTCAATTGAAAACGCAAACCACTATCTTGTGGCAGTTGATCGTTTTTGCATTGGGCATGGCCTAAGCCAGACGCGACCGTTGGGCATTGACCCAAAATGGATTTGATTTACGTTTGATCAATGACACAACATGTGGAAATGAAAAATCGCCAGATGCACATGTAACTTTTCATTCATCGATCAAGTGTTTGTACTTGAAGATGCAAAGTCTGATTGAGAACATGGCAGTGGCAAAAATGACACATCAACAAAACTGTACGAGTAAATGATATTGCAAATATACAACCCTCTATTCATTCATAACGCAACCTCTCGGTCATAACCCAACATATCAATTATGCACAATTTTCAAATAATTTGTATTGATATATCATGCTTATATTCAACATCCTTGTAGCTTCACGACTCTAGAGAGTAAATCCCGTCAATGATCCCTTACGATGATATTTACTTTCCTCTCACTTAACTAAGAAATCTTTGTTGTTATTTGGGTTCGTAATTCCTTTTCTTCATTTATAATTTTATGCTTTAGTTAATTCAATGCTCGAAGGTTCAACTAAATCTGATAAGATACAAACCTAATGTACTCTTACATTTATCACGTTTTACAACCAATAATTTCAAACAAATGGATTCAGGTTTGTTGGCATCCATTTTCAAGGGAGTGCCTCATTCATGGGAAAAACTTTGTTCATTAGTTGGAATTCATTTCTAGTTATTTATTAGTTATTTTGGAAAAAATTCTCAATATTTATATCGGGTTCCCTCCTCCTACTGCATCATAGTCCTCTATTTTTTATTTCAGGTGAGATGCTTCTCTAAAAATGCGTTAGAGAAAAATGTGACCCACAAAAAACCCCCAATTGCATCCCCAATATTTATATTCTTATGAAAACTATTCTTTCTAAAGTGTCAATAGAAAATGTTGATGAAAATAGAAAACATTTTTGATTTAGTGCATTATTTTTAGGGAAAAAGCTACAATGACTCCTAACTTTGGAATTTTTAGGTTCTGAATATTCCTTGTGGCCTTCAAATGACACGCTTCTGGATCATCCACCAATACATTCCCCACCAAAACTATGCCTATTTCCACATGGTAACATTGAAGTGGCATTTTGGGGATGAAATGGTATATAATACATTGCCCTCCAAATCTGTGCATATTTCCACATTATAACACGACATATGGTCTTTTGTGGGATGTGGAAATGGTAGAAAATGTTGTTCTAAAATCTCAGCGGGAAATAATGTGATTCGACCATCGGTTTCCATCATTTATAGGCATCCCCCAGACCGTCAAAGGAAATCTTGAGATCACCATAAAGGTGAAATTTTAGTTTAATCTTATTGTTTAACTTATAATGATAAATTTTGACCTCAGTAGCATTTACCATGTTTATTTGCAATTACGTTTACACGGAATTTGAAGTGGGCTCGATATTTAAGGATGTGGGACAAACAAAGTTGCCACTAAAATAAATATTTCCATTTCCCCTTTTCCCACACTTATTTGGGTGCTAGCGTCGTTGGTTGTTGTGGCATCTTTATCTACAACCAAGAAAGGAGAGTAGATATTGTGTTAATGATTTCGTCCTCGAAAATCACTTCCACAACGTTTTAGTTAGCCTCTATATTAGTGGCCTTTATAGGCGACACTAATGAATATAATAATGCATTTCCAATTACATCTATGATTTATTTTTTAATTGAGATGTTAATCATGACGCACTCACCAACATGCTTGCATCACCTCGTGGAGAATGCCTCGAAAGTGGAGATAGCGTCAACTCGGAATTCTATGGAAGAACTCTCAGTGATACGAAGAAACAAGTCAATTTTCTACCATTCTATATTTTTTCATGGAGAAGTATTAAACTAACCCTCATTTGACAAGAATCTTTATGATCTAGTGCAAGTGATTTAAAAAATCGAAGCACCATCTCATGCACACCGATCCTTTCACACACGATGCATACAAGGAAGAATATATAGAATACGATGAGTTTAAAGATGTTTCAATGAGCGGCATAAAGATGAGCGGAACATTAACTGCTTCGTGTTTAGTGCTCTATATTTGAAAGAGGATGGGATCGAAGTTTGGGGTGCTCTCTATGTATGGGAGGATGGGATGGTGGTCATACGAAATGAAGCATACCAAGAGAATTTGGAAATCAAAGTTTATTATTTCCCTTGTCAGCCTAAAAGAAGTGTTCCTTGTGCCTTCTAATGACATGCTTTTGGATCATCTCTCCATTACATTCCCCCGAAACTATATGCTTATTTCCACATTACGACATTGAAATATGATCCTTTTGGTGATGGTAATGGCATATAAAATGTTGTTCGTAACTCGAATTGAAATAGTGTTAAATGAAATCTTGAGATCATCGTAGAAGGTTAAAGTTTGGTTTAATCTTGGTGGTTAACTAATAAAGATAAATTTTGAAATCAATGTTAACATTTACCATGTTTAAATGCATGTATAAATTTTAACATTAAAAAATTTGAATTAAACTTTTAAGGGCGATGGGACAACCCAAGTTGCCCTTGAAATAAATATTTCCATTTCCCCTTTTCCACACTTATTTGGGTGCAAGCGTCGGTGGTTGTTGTGGCATAATTTATCTACAACCAAGAAAAGGCGTAAAGTTATTATTTGAGGTATGATACGTCCCTGCAAGTTCCATGTCTCTGGAAAAGCGACTTCATAATGTCTTGGTTAGACTCTGTGTTGTCTTTTACTGATGGAAGCGGAGACTAGCGGAGATAATGCATTTTCGATCACATCTATTATTTATTTGTTAACTAAGATTTTTTAATCATATTTTACTCACCAACATGCTTCCATTTCCTATTTTGCAGAATTCCTTGCAAGTGGAGATAGAATCTAGTGAGTATGCTATGGAACAAATATCGGTGACACATAAACCAATTTTATACCATTCTATATACGTTCATGGATAAATATTGAACTACCCTGCATTTGAAATGAATCTGTGTGATCTATTGCAAGTCATTGAAGAAATCCGAGCACTATCTCATGCACATGGATCCTTTCACAAATGATGCATACAAGGAAGAATATATAGAAGGTGATGAATTTAAAGGCGTTTTCGTGTGTTGTATAAAGATGAGTGACATATTAAGTAACTCGTGAGTTGCAAGTGCTCTCTTATTGAAAGAGGATGGGATTAGGATGCGGTGTTCTCTATGTAAGAGGATGGGATGGTGCCATCATAACGAAATGAAGGATACCAAGAGGGGAAAAACTCGGAGTTTATTTTTTTCCTTTTCACCGTATTTTATCGTCCAACATTTTAGGAGACTTGAAAATATAGCTCGCGTAATGCCTTTAGTCGCGAATTTTGGAAGTATGTATTTATTATTGCATTGTGTTCATACCACTTTTTATAGCGATTAATGGTTGTTGCATTGGGCATGACCTAAAACAGTCTCACTTTAAACTTTAATAGATTGTGCTGAGAGGCTGTAATTACGTCTAAGTTCATGTCTTCCTGGAAAACGACTTCCATAATTTCTTAGTTAGACTCTATATTGTTGTCTTTTTATGGGCAGAGCGAGCCGAAGATAATAATGTATTTTCAATTACATCTATTATTTATTTGTTAACTAAGATGTTAATCATGACTCACTCATAAACATGTTCCCATTTCTAATTTAAATTCTTACTGCGTGGAATGGGCGCTCTAGTGAGTATGCTATGGAACAATTCTCGGTGACACATAAGCCAATTTATACCATTCTATATCCGTTCATGGATAAATATTGAACTACCCTGCATTTGAAATGAATCTGTGTGATCTATTGCAAGTCATTGAAGAAATCCGAAGCACTGTCTCATGCAAATGGATCCTTTCACACATGATGCATATAAGGAAGAATATATAGAAGGTGATGAATTTAAAAGTACGTTTGGTGTGTTGTATAAAGATGGAGTGACATATTAAGTAACTTCCATTAGTACACCAAGTGCTCTGTTATTGAAAGAGGATGGGATTGAGGTTTCGAGTGTTCTCTATGTAGAGGAGGATTGGATGGTGCCATCATAACGAAAGAAGCATACCAAGAGAGGAAAACTCGAGGAGTTTATTGTTTCCTTTTGCCCGTGTTTTCCGTGCAACATTTTTGGGAACTTGAAATATGGCTCATGTAACACGGGTAGTGTCCCTAATGCTGGAGAAATTATGTATTTATTATTGCATTGTGTTCATACCACTTTTTTATAGCGATTAATGGTTATTGCATTGTGACTAAAAGCGATGCTCCCTCTAAACTTAATGATGCGCCGCTTTGATTGGATGGGACTAAACTCAATTTGACTTAGTCCTAGAAATGTTCCTCACGTTTTTTCCTTACCGAGGTCACTTTTCGGCGTTTATCCAAACTCTAAAAAATAAAACATGATCTAAACAATGTAAAAATGTGGTTCATATAATTGATTCTTAGAATTCCCATGATAATGGCGGGAAAAACAAAATGTAGATACGTTTAGATACTACATAGATGCATCGCCGATGCATGCATGTAAAATTTTATTCATCCATTCGATGGCGATTTTCAATTGAAGGCGCAAACCACTATCTTGTGGCGGTTGATGGTTTTGCATTGGGGCCAGCTTTCATGGGGCTTTATTAATTGGGTATTGTTAAAATGGATTGAGTAGTTAGTTTCATCCAAAGCTGACACAACATGGAAAGAAATTGAAGCATCATAAGATCCGCACATGTCTTTCATTCATCGATCAAGTGTTTGTACTTGAAGATACAAAGTTCTGATTGAGAACATGGCGGTGGCCAAAACGACACATCAACAAAACTATACCAGTAAATGATATTGCAAAATATACAACCCTCTATTCATTCACAACCCAACCTCTCGGTCATAACCCGACATCTCAATTATGCACCATTTTCAAATAATTTGTATTGATATATCATGCTTATGTTCTACATCCTTGTATGCAACTCCGAGTAAATCCCGTCAATGATCCCTTACGATGATATTTATTTTCCTCTCTCTTAACTAAACAATCTTTGTTGTTATTTTGGGTTCGCAATTCCTTTTTCTTCATTTATAATTTTTATGCTTTTGTTAATTCAATATCAGAGGTTCAACTAAATCTCGTAAAACCACAAACCTAATGTACTCTTACATTATACGTTTTTTGCAACCAGTAATTTCAAACAAATGATTCCAGTTTTGTTGTCATCCATTTTCAAGGGAGCGCGTCATTCATGGGAAAAACTTTGTTCATTAGTTGGAATTCATTTCCTAGTTATTTATTGGTTATTTTGGAAAAAAATTCTGCAATATTTTGTATATCAAGGGTTACCTCCTCCCTCTTATAGTCCTCTATCTTTTATGGCGGTGAGGTAAGCTACTCTAAATCGTTAAATGTGCCCCATAACAAACCCCCAATTGCATCCCAATGGTTATATTCTATGAAAACTATTCTTTCTAAAGAGTCAATAGAAAATGTTGATGAACATAGAAAACATTTATAATTTAGTACTTATTTTTAGGGAACAAGCTACAATGACTCGTAACTTTGGAATTTTTAAGTTCTTAATATTCCGTGTGGCCTTCTAATGACATGCTTCTGGATCATCCCATTGATACATTCCCCAACAAAACTATGCTTATTTCCACATCGTAACATTGAGTATGATCTTTTTTTGGGGATGGTAATGTCATACAACCACAATACATTGCCCTCAAATCTAGCATGGCTACCATTCAACATGACATATGAGAGATTCTTTTGTGGGATGGTAATGAAATAGAAAATGTTGTTCACAAGTCTCACTGAAATAATGTGACTTGACCATCGGTTTCCATCATTTATAGGCATCCCCCAGACCGTCAAAGGAAATCTTGAGATCACCATAAAAGGTGAAATTTTAGTTTAATCTTATTGTTTAACTTATGATGATAAATTTTCAGCTCACTGTCAGCATTTACCATGTTTATTTAAATTACGTTTTAACACTGGAATTTGAAGAGGGCTCGATATTTAAGGATGTGGGACAACCAAAGTCGCCACTAAAAGAAATATTTTTACTTCCCTTTTTTCCACACTTATTTGGGTGCAAGCGTCGGTGGTTGTTGTGGCATCTTTATCTACAGCCAAAGAAAGGAGTGTAGATATTGTGTTGATGATTTCGTCCTCGAAAATCACTTCCACAGCGTCTTAGTTAGCCTCTATATTGGTGAAAGCCTTTATAGGCGACGCTGGTGATCTCATAATAGTGCATTTTTTCAGGTACATCTATGATTTATTTTTTAATTGAATTATTATCATGAATCACTTTCCATAGCTTATGCTTGCATTGCCTCACGTGGAGAATGCCTCGAAAGTGGAGATAGCTTCTGAGTTGAAGCTATCTCCACTTTTGAGGCATTCTGCACGTGAGGCGAAGAAACAAGTCAATTTTCTACCTGTTCTATATTTCATGGAGAGTAGTAAGCTACCCCTCATTTGACAAAGAATCTTTATGATTCTAGTGCAAGTGATTTAAGAAATCGACGCACCATCTCATTCACATGGATCCTTTCACACATGACACATACAAGGAAGAATATATAGAAACTCTGATGAGTTTAAAGATGTTTCAGTGTGCAGCATAAAGATGAGTGGAAAATTAACTAACTCGTGAGTTACAAGTGCTCTATACTTGAAAGAGGATGGGATCAAAGTTGCGGGTGCTCTCCTATGTATGGGAGGATGGGATGATGTGGTCATAAGAAAAGGAAACGCGCAGGAGGGTAAAATCCAAAATTTATTATTATTTCCTTGTCTGACCCTAAAAGTGTGCCTTCAATGACTTGTGGCGGATTCATCTCTCCATTCCCCAACAAAACTATGCTTATTTCCACATTACAACATTGAAATATGATCCTTTTGGTGATGGTAATGGCATATAAAATGTTCTTCGGAACTCGAATTGAAATAACGTTAAAGGAAATCTTGAGATCATCGTAGAAGTTTAAATTTTAGTTTAATCTTGGTGGTTAACTAATAAAGATAAGTTTTGAACTCAATGTTAACATTATACCATGTTTTAATTAGCTGAATTTTTTAACATTATTAAGGAAAAATTTGAATTGGGGGGCAGCTTTGGGGCGATGGGACAACCAAGTTTACTGCTTGAAATAAAATATTTCCATTTCCCCTTTTCCACACTTATTTGGGTACGTGTGGATGGTAGCGTGGTGTCATTTATCTACAACCAAGAAAATGGCATTAAGGATTGTTGTTGAAGCGTAATTCTCATTCACCGGTTCGTATAGATCTGGGAAAGCGACTGCAATATATGATTGAACTCTATATTTGTTTATCGCTTGTAGGCGGAACTAATAGGAGATAATAATGCATTCGATGCATCTATTATTTATTTGTTAACTAAGATGTTAATCATGACTCACTTTCACCAACGCCTTCCATTTCTAATTTAATTCCTTACAAGTGGAGATAGACTCTAGTGATTATGCTATGGAACAAATATCGGTTACACATGACCAATTTTATACCATTCTATATCTGTTCATGGATAAATATTGAACTACCCAGCATTTGAAATGAATCTGTGTGATCTATTGCAAGTCATTGAAGAAATCAGAAACACTATCTCATGCACATGGATCCTTTCACACATGAGGCATACAAGGAAGAATATATAGAGGACGATGAGTTTAAAGATGTTTCAGTGTGTTGTATAAAGATGAGTGACATATTAAGTAACTCGTGAGATGCAAGTGCTCTATATTTGAAAGAGGATGGGATCGAAGTTTTGAGTGTTCTCTATGTATGGGAGGAAGGGATGAATTGCCATCATAACGAAATGAAACATACCAAGAGAGGAAAACCTCGGAGTTTATTGTTTCCTTTTCAAGGTGTTTTCTCGTCCAACATTTTAGGAGACTTGAAAATATGGCTCATGCCTTTAGTGTGCCTAATGCTGGGGAAATTATGTATTTATTATTGCATTGTGTTCATACCACTTTTATAGCGATTAATGGTTGTAGCATTGGGCGTGACCTAAAACGGACTCACTTTAAACTTTAATAGATTGTGGTGAGACACTGTAATTACGTCTAAGTCCATGTCGTCCTCGAAAACGACTTCCATAATGTCTAGTTAGACTCTATATTGTTGTCTTTATGGGCAGAGCGAGCGAAGATAATAGTAAAATTTCAATTACATCTATTATTTATTTGTTAACTAAGATGTTAATCATGACTCACTCACCAACATGGTTCCATTTCCTAATTTGCAGAATTCCTTTCAAGTGGAGATAGACTCTAGTGGTATGCTTTGGAACAAGTATGAGTATAAGCCAATTTGCCACCATTCTATATATATCGTTCATGGATAAATATTGAATTACCCCGCATTTGAAAAGAACCCATGTGATCTAGTGCAAGTCATTGAAATCCAACTTTGTCTCACATGCACATGATCCTTTCACCATGATGCATACAAAGGAATATATAGAGGTGATGAATTTAAAGGCGTTTGAGTGTATGTTGTATAAAGATGAGTGACATATTAAGTAACTCGTGAGATGCAAGTGCTCTCTTATTGAAGAGGATGGGATGAGGTTAGAGAGTGTTCTCTATCTGAGAAGGAGGATGGGATGGTGCCATCATAGCGAAATGAAGCATACCAAGGAAGAGAGGAAAAACTGGGAGTTTATTGTTTCCTTTTGACCGTGTTTTCCGTGCAACATTTTAGGAGACTTGAAAATATGGCTCATGCCTTTTAGGTGTGTGCCTATCTTGGAGAGTATGTATTTATTGTGCATTGTGTTTCATACCACTTTTTATAGCAATTAATGGTTTACATTTGCATTGGCGTGACCTAAAGCGTGCTCACTCTAAACTTAATGATCAGATCACTTCACTTTATTGGATGGGACCTAAATTCAATTTGACTTAGTCTAAATGTTCTAACTTTTCATATACGGAGTCACTTTTTTATTGACAGCGTTTTATCAAACTTCTGAAGCTTTCAAAAAGCATGGTCAACAATGTCTTAAAATGTGGTTTCACTATTGATTGATTTACCGAATTCCCATGATAATGGCCGGAAAAAGTTAAACAAAATGTAGATCGTTTAGATACTACACATAGATGCATCATAGATGCATGCATAAAATTTTATTCATCCATTCGATGGCGATTTTCAATTGAAGGCGCAAACCACTATCTTGTGGCGGTTGATGGTTTTGCATTGGGTGTGGCCTAAACGGGCTTATTAATTGGACGTGACCTAAAATGGATTTGAGTTCGTTTGATCCAAAGCGGCACAACATGGAAGTAAGCATCATAGATTACACATGTCAACTTTCATTCATCGATCAAAGTGTTTGCTTACTTGAAGATGAAAAGTTCTGATTGAGAACATGGCGGTGGCCAAAACGAAACATCAACAAAACTATACGATTAAATGATATTGCAAAATATACGACCCTCTATTCATTCATAACCCAACCTCTCGGTCATAACCCAGCATCTCAATTATGCACAATTTTCAAGTAATTTGTATTGATATATCATGCTTATGTTCAACATCCTTGTATGCAACTTCGAGTAAATCCCGTCAATGAGCCCTTACGATGATATTTATTCTCCTCTCACTTAACTAAACAATCTTTGTTTTGTTGTTATTTTGATTGTAATTCCTTTTCTTCATTTTATAATTATGCTTGTAATTCAATGCTCCGGAAGAGGTTCAACTAAAATCTACAAAGTAAAACCACAAACTAATGTACTCTTACATTATACGTTTTTGCAAGCAATAATTTCAAACAAATGATTCAAGGTTTGTTGGCATCCATTTTCAATGGAGTGCCCTCCATTCATGGGAAAAACTTTGTTAGTTATTTGGAATTCATTTCTAGTTATTTTATTGAAAGTTTATTTTTGGAAAAAAATTCTCAATATTTGTATATCCGGGTTCCCTCCTCCTACTGCAGCATAGTCCTCTATCTTTTATGGCGGGTGAGATGCTTCTCTAAAATGCGTTAGAGAAAATGTGCCCCACAACAAACCCCAATTGCATCCCCAATGGTTATATTCTTATGAAAACTATTCTTTCTAAAGAGTCAATAGAAAATGTTGATGAACATAGAAAACATTTATAGTTTAGTACGTATTTTTAGGGAATAAGCTACAATGACTCCTAACTTTGGAATTTTAAGTTCTGAATATTCCTTCTGGCCTTCTAATGACACGCTTATGCATCATCCCACCAATACATTCCTATTTCCACATTGTAACGTTGAAGTATGATCTTTTTGGTGATGGTAATGTCGTACAACCCAACAATACATTGCCCTCCAAATCTATGCATATTTCCCCATTATAACACTGACATATGGTCCTTTGTGGGATGGTATCAAGTGATGAAAATGTTGTTCTAAATCTCATTGAAATAATGTGACTCGACCATGGGTTTCCATCATTTTATAAAGACTCCTTGTACTTATGATGACCGTCAAAGGAAATCTTGAGATCACCACAAAAGGTGAAATTTTAGTTTAATCTTATTGTTTAACTTATAATGATAAATTTCCAGCTCACTGTCAACATTTACCATGTTTATTTAAATGCGTTTAACTACTTTGGAATTTGAAGTGGGCACGATATTTAAGGATGTGGGACAACCAAATTTGCCACTAAAATAAATATTTTATTTCCCTTTTCCATATTTTGGGTGCTAGCGTCGATTGGTTGTTGTGGCATGCTTTACATACCACAACCAAGAAAGGAGTGTAGATATTGTGTTGATGATTTCATCTTCGAAAATCACTTCCACAACGTTTTAGTTAGCCTCTATATTAGTGGCCTTTATAGACGACACTAATGAATATAATAGTGCATTTTCAATTACATCTATGATTTATTTTTTAATTGAGATGTTAATCATGAATCACTCACCAACATGCTTGCATCGCCTCACTTTCGAGGCATTCTGCACGTTAGGCGATGCAAGCATGTTGGTGATAGCTTCAACTCAGAATTCTTTGGAAGAAGTCTCAGTGATACGAATAAACAAGTTAATTTTCTACCATTCTATATTTGTTCATGGAAGTATTAAACTACCCCTCATTTGACAGGAATCTTTATGATCTAGTTCAAGTGATTTAAGAAATCGAAGCACCATCTCATGCACCTGGATCCTTTCACACATGACGCATACAAAGAAGAATATATAGAAGACGATGACTTTAAAGATGTTTTGATTAATGCGACATAAAGATGAAGGAACATTAACTAACTTCGTGGTACCGGTATCTATATACTTGAAGAGGATGGGATCGAAGTTGCTGGTGTTCTCTATGTATGGGAGGATGGGATGGTGTGGTCATAAGAAAATGAAGCATACCATCCTCCCATACATAGAGAGGCCAAAATCAAAGTTTATTATTTCCTTGTCGACCTAAAGAAGTGTTCCTTGTGCCTTCTAATGACATGCTTTTGGATCATCTCTCATTACATTCCCCAAAACTATATGCTTATTTCCACATTACAGCATTGAAATATGATCCTTTTGGTGATGGTAATGGCATATAAAATCTTGTTGAACTCGAATTGAAATAGTGTTAAAGAAATCTTGAGATCATCATTCAGAGGATTTAAAGTTTAGTTTAATCTTGGTGGTTACCTAATAATAAGGGCAAATTTTGAACTCAGTAACATTTACCATGTTTAATTAGCCTAAATTTTAACATTAAAATTTGAATTGGGGCCCCCTTTTAAGGACGTGGGACAACTCAAGTTGCCACTTAAAGAAATATTTTTATTACACACGGCTCATTTTAGACTCATTTTGGTGGTAGTGTGGGTGGTTGTTGTGGCGTCTTTTATATCCAACCATGAAAATGAGCGTAGAGATTTTTGTTGAGACTCTAATTAGATCTAACATAATGTAGGTCAGGAGAAATCTATTCCATAATGTCTAATTGGAGCTCTACGGTAGTGCCTTTTATGGGAACTTCAATGGAATGCATTTTCTATTACAACTGTGATTTAATTTTTACCCTTCATTTTGATCATGGGTCACTCACCAACATGCTCGCATTACCTAATTTGCAAAATGCCTTGCAGGCGGAGATAACATCAACTGGGTAAGCCATGGAAGAAGTCTACCGGTGTATGAAGAAATGAGCCAATTTTCTACCATTCTGTGTTAGTTCATGGAGAAATATGGAACTGCCACATATTTGACAGGAATCTTTATGATCTAGTGCAAGTCATTTTATAAATCGAAGCACTATCTCATAAACACGGATCCTTTTGATGCATACAAGGAAGAGTGTATAGAGATGGCGACTTTAAGGATATTCCAGTGGTTGCAAGTTAAGGATCAAAACAAGGTTACAACAAGTCTTACAAGCATCTTCAAGATCGGTTTCTCTACATGTTAGAAAAGATCCACGTTCGTAGAGGTGAAAGAATGCAATTGTTAAGAGAGGTTGGCACCTTCAAAGATGTGTGTCATTTTGGCGTTGCGAAAATAATAGCCAGCTAGAAGAGGTAAGTGTGTTGACCTAGAATGTAAGAAAATTATCTTAGTTCATTGGAGGATGCGTATTTCATATTCCTAGGAGGTTCAACCATGGGAAGTAATGTCTACAGTGTGTGCCACGTACACCTCCTAGGTCAAAACCTCATGGGTTTTGCTCAAGGTTTTTAACAAACATTGGGAACAGTCTATCTATTTGTGATAATGGGGGAATTCTTAGTAGAGAGTGCACCGTGAGACATATAGCAAGACCATCAAAGGGAATAAGTTGCAGCAAACCCTGTTACTTTGAGAGATTGTAGGTGCCTCCATAGAGCAGGTATTTTAGTGGGAGAAACCATGACTCTTGGGTGCATTTTGGAGTAAGCTCAAGAACCGAAGAGTTCGCAATTTAAAGAAATCTACAACAATTTCAAAAAAAGGGGAGAGCCGATAAACATGGCATTGTGGTCCGACTGTTGAGGAGAATTTATAATGTCAAACATTGTCAAACATGGTCAAACATGGAGCGTATGATATGAGGATGTTTAATATCCCCCCAGATTGGTTATTATACGAGGATGCTAAATATCATCCCAGATTGACGGGTACAGTTGACGTTGACAACAGACAAAGGTATAGATAAAGAGAGAGAGAAAAGTTTTCTGGCTCCACGGAGCCGTGTGGTCGACACTTAGCGAACTATTCTTTCGCCTTTTACTAAGAATACCGTGTGTTGGCCACACTGAGCGTACTTTATATATTTGGAGGCTTTCATCTCTTTAAGATGGAGGCTAACGTTACCAACGCTAAAATCGAAGATGCTGCTTGCATCTATTTAGAATGGAGGCCGATAACATTAACGCATCGAAGGGGTTTAAAGTTTGCGTTGCTAGAGAGTTGAAAAGAACAAGATTTAAGATGTAGAGTGTTGTATAAATATGAGCGTTCAGAACAGCGAGATTTCAGATGTAGAGTGTTGTATAAATATGAGCGCGGCATATTAAGTGACTCGTGATCTGAAATGAAGTTGCAGTATTCCTCACTGAAACGAAGATGCGAGTGGTTTCTAATTGAAAGAGGATGCGATGATGCAAGTGCTCTCTCTACGTAAAGGACAGGATGGAATCACCGTGTTGTCTCGTGAATATTTTCCAAAATCAAAAATATTGACCACGCCTTTTGTGTGTGGCTTCATTTGCAGAAAATACGTATTTATTGCATTGCGTCAATACCAATTATAATGTCCATAAATTGTATTATATATGCTGATGTTGGTTCTACTACCCCTGTTTCCAATTTACATATCTCAATATTTATTCTACATGTAATTACATTTTGTTGCAACTCTTGCTGTGGCTACCCGTTTTTATCCGAATCTCAGAACCTCTTCTGCCAGTCCATAGACACATTTCTATCTGAATCTCTGCATCTCTACTCCTTAGTATCTCTGCATCTCTTCGCCTTAGTGAAAATGATATTCGATTTGTGAATAATTATGAATCTCATTCACCGAGTAATGGATAGGCTGATGCCAAAGAAGCAAGCTGGTTCACAGATAATTTTGGTAAAATTAAAAAATATAATATGATATGGCTCTGAAGAAAAGCAAAGCTTGTGCACAGAAAATGCAATCAAATTTAAAATGGTGGATTTTGAAGATGTAATACTGGGATTGCATCTTAAACTTGCCACTGTTTTACATACCGGTTAATCTGATTGCTGTTAAATGGGAAGTGACGTGAAAATAAACCTAAGCAATTTATCATAGATTTCAGTTCTATGGAGGAGTCTGTCGCTGCAACCTTTGGGACAATTTGAAAACACCACCATGCATGCATACAACTCACCGTACATGCATACATATAAGAATAAGAATTATGTGCAATAAATAGATGACTGTTTCCCAACCTAAATTATTATTATTAATATTATTATTGCATTATGTTTTTGATCCAAGAATCTGGTTCTTTTTCGACGAATTTGAAAACTCATGGGGGGGAGTTTGGGAGAAAATTTATGATATGAATGTCAAAGGTGGAGCATTTGATACGAGGATGTTACATATCATCCCACATCGATGGGTATCGTGGACAACAAACAGAGAAAAAAAGTATAGATAAGCGAGAAAAAAAAAATCGGGGCACGGAGCCATGTGGTCGACACAGTGCGAACTATCCTTTCGCCTTTTACTAAAGAATACAGTGTGTTGGCCACTCAGAGCGGCATACGCCAATTTTGAAGTCTTCCATCTCTTTAAAATGGGGGCTGGCAATGTTAACGCTAAAATTGAGGATGTTTCTTTCATCTCTTTGAGGCAGACATTATTAACACACTAATGTCGAAGATGTTTTATGTCCGCGCTAAGAGAGAGTTTAAAATAAACAACAACATTTAAGATTATGTTTAATGCCCGCGCTAAAGAGAGTTCAGAATAAACACTAACATTTAAGATGCAGTGTGTTGTTTAAGAGGCAGACATTATTGACACTAACATCGAAGATGTTTAATGTCCGTGCTAAGAGAGAGTTCAAGACAAACAACAACATTTAAGATGCAGCGTGATGTATAAGATGATCTTTACTGAAACTAGGTTGCTGCCAGTGTTCTCTTCTCCCTGAAAGAGTATGGGATCGATGTTGCGAGTGTTCTCTAGGTAGGGGATATGGCTGCAAGTGTTCTCTTCTTCGAAAGAGTATGGTATCGAAAGAGGATGGGATCGAAGTTGCTAGTGTTCTCTAGGTAGAGGACGAATGTTCTGAGGTAGAGTATATATGATGAAATCATAACAAATGAAGCTTGAAAATATGGCGCATATTATATATTGAAAATATATACTTATTAGTTGTGTTCATTACACTTTTACAGTGTATCGATACAATCATTTTGCAAAATTGAAAATATGGCTCACGCCTTTAGTGTGCCTTTTGTTGGAGAAAATATGTATTTAGTGCATTGTGTTCATACTACTTTTTATTTTATTTAAAGCAATTAATGGTTGCTGCACATTGGACGTGACCTGAAATGGGCTCACTTACTTTGCTGCGATGGGAACTAATATGTGCTTAGGTTTGGTTGATTCAATGGAATGCATGGAAATTGAATGATTACATTATGAATGCCATGTAACATTTTATACATCTATTCATCCACTCGAGGGTTTGCAGTTGAAAATGCACACTAGTGGTACTGCAGCAGCTTGTAGGTAGTTTACTTGAAGTCAAAGTGGATTACGTAGTCTGGATGCTGACCCAGAGCTAGATTTATGTTAGTTTGATCAATAATTGCATCATGAATCCACATGGCGAATTTCAAAATTGTCTACTCAAAGGGTTTGGCACTTAAAGGTGCAAAGTTCGTACAGTGACATGAGAACAGTAATAAACGCACATCCACGAGAAACGCTTCACGATTGACAACCGGTAGTGGCCAACAACACACATCGAGAAAACTATAGGAGTAAATGATATTGCACAATATTGGATAAAATCATCTGGGTATAATTTAAATCTTAGGTTTAAATTATACCCCGATGATTTTAGGTTTGGATTGATTCATCTTTTGAGATCTCGACAAGATAATTTCTATCAATCGTCTATATTAGTTTTTTTCTAGGGAACTTATATCACACGAATGGGGTAAAAGATCGCTCAAAGGGCCTATACTGATTTATCATAGGGATGAGCCGATCGAGTGCACCAATTACTGATGACGATTTTTCCGAAGCACTGTATCGATATCATGCTTGTGTTTAACATCCTTGTATGCGGCTTCGGGTAAATCCCGTCCATGACCTCTTACAATGATATTCATTCTCTTCTCCCTCAATTAAATAATCTTCATTGCTATTGGGTTCACAATTTTCTTTCTTCGTTTATAGTTTTAAGCTTTAGTTAATTCAATGTTAGAAGTTTCAACTAAGCTGGTAAAATTACAAAATACAATGTGTTTTACGTTGTGGAACGCAGCCAGGAACATACAAATAATTATAATTTGTTGGCATGCATTTTCAGGGATTGCCTTGTTCATGGGAAAACTTTAAGAATAAACAAAAAAAATAAATTACCACAGATAAAGAGATCGGGCTGTCCGAATTAACAAACATTATTGTTTAAATAAACTTGCAGCTTCATTTGTCATTTTGGAACTTTGGTTGTTTCAATTACCATCCTATTGCATCGCAAATCCTCTAGTGTTTGTACCTCGAATGCTTCCCTAAAGTACACCTCGAGAATAATTTAGTAATAGTTTTAGGGATCGAAGCTTCATTAACAAACCCGGAATTTTAAGTTTACCATTAACCATGCATGAACCCTCCTACCCCATTGAGCATCCTTTACTCATTTTCTTCTTTTCAAGCTTTCACACACGTGGCATCATTGTTTGATTATATATTCAACACATAACACAATGTATAATGCAACACTAAAACATTTATCACTATGTGGCCTTACAAGCTGACATCATTTGTCCCACCAATACATTCCACCACCCGCCAAAGCTGCTGCCCCATTTCCACATTATAACATTTGAATACTCTCTTTTTCCGGATGGTAATGGCATAGAACCCACCAATACATCCCCCCGAAAAACTATGCCCATTTCCACACTATAACGCTGAAGTGCATGGTTTTAGGGATGCTAATGTTTGATGAAATGTTACTCACAACTCATTAGCGAGTAATGTAAGATAACCATTGGTTTCCATCACTGGAAGGCCCTCTGGGACCATCTAAAGGCTTTGAGATCATCCCACTTAATACCATCCCCCAAAACTATGCCTATTCCCACATTTGTAACATTGGTAGTCTTTTGGGGATGGTAGTAATCATTACAACCCACTAATGCGTTACCCTCAAATCGCGTATTTCCACATTATAACATTGACATATGGTCTTTTGTGGGATAATAATGGCGTAGAAAATGTTGTTCACAGCTCTCACTGAAATAATGTGACTCGACCATCCGTTTCCATCATTTATAAGGCATCCCCGAGGCCGTCAAAATGAAATATTGAGATCACCATAAAGGTGAAATTTTAGTTTAATCTTATTGTTTAACTTATAATGGTAAATTTCAGCTCTGTCAACATTTACTATGTTTATTTAACTTACATTTTAACACTGGAATTTGAAGTGGGCTCGATATTTAAGGATGTGGGACAACTAAAGTTGCCACTAAAATAAATATTTTTATTTCCCTTTTCCACCTTATTTGGTTTTGCTAGCGTCCGGTGGTTGTTGTGGCATCTTTATCCACACTGTCAACATTTACCATGTTTATTTAACTTACATTTTAACACTGGAATTTGAAGTGGGCTCGATATTTAAGGATGTCGGACAACCAAAGTTGCCACTAAAAGAAATATTTTTATTTCCCTTTTTTCCACGCTTATTTGGGTGTTAGCGTCGGTGGTTGTTGTGGCATCTTTTATCTACAACCAAGAAAAGGAGCGTAGATATTGTGTTGATGATTTCGTCCTCGAAAATCACTTCCACAACGTCTTAGTTAGCCTCTATATTAGTGCCTTTTATAGACGCCACTAATGAATATAATAATGCATTTTCAATTACATCTATGATTTATTTGTTAATTGAGATGCTAATCATGACTCACTCACCAACATGCTTGCATCGCCTCACATGCAGAATGCCTCGAAAGTGGAGATAGCTTCAACTCGGAATTCTATGAAAGAAGTCTCAGTGATACGAAGAAACAAATCAATTTTATACCATTCTATATTTGTTCATGGAGAAGTATTAAAATACCCCTCATTTGACAAGAATCTTTATGATCTAGTGCAAGTGATTTAAGAAATCGAAGCACCATCTCATGCACACGGATCCTTTCACCCACGATGCATACGAGGAAGAATATATAGAATATGATGATTTTAAAGATGTTTCAGTGTGCGGCATAAAGATGAGCGGAACATTAACTAACTCGTGCGCTGCAAGTGCTCTATACTTGAAAGAGGATGGGATCGAAGTTGCGGGTGTTCTCTATGTATGGGAGGATGGGATGGTGTGGTCATAAGAAAATGAAGCATACCAAGAGAGGAAAAAATCAAAGTTTATTACTTCCTTGTCAGC
>SNQJ01S0097376.1:0-19427 GCA_010110895.2 Picea sitchensis
AATATTTGAACACTATAGAATTCATAAATACATCAACACACATATATCTAATATATTAAGAACTTGGGCATTGCACGCAATTACATAATACAACAAACTGTGTAGAGCTTCGACTCCAACAACTTTTGCAAACTTTCAAAACATAGATCTTGTGCTCTCAGACTTATTCAACTCCTTACATAGTTGTTGTTGCTTGCTAACTATCAAATTACATTCTACTCTTTGCTTGTATCGAATACCTATAGACTCAAACATATATAGATGAGGAAAAAGACTTCCTGTAGAAGTAAAACTGACTCAGACAATTAAGATGACAACAAATTTCAACTAACTCTTATCTGCATAACAAAGCTCGATAAAGATAAAGATCGGGTCATTAAATAAGCTCCCACTAACACTTCTTGTTTGTCGTGTCTGATAGAATAAACATCTTTGTTTTCCACGACAGGCAGAGTATGCGTAAGAGTGAAGCTCATGACTTGTAATTAATATCTCCAACACTCCCCCTTAATTATAAGTAGGTGAGTTTACAAAATACAAAATTTACATCAAAATTTTTAATTGACATGAACTATCAAACATCTGTTACTACGCCAACTTTTAGAAAACTGTGTAGTTTCTAAAATGCATCTCTTGCCAAAGATTTTGTAAATACACTTGTGACTTGATCTTTAGACCTGCAAAATTCTAAATGAATTTCTTTGTTATTCACCAATTCTCTGATAAAATTATACCTTGTATCAATATGCTTGGTTTTCATGTGAAACACATGGTTGTTTTACAACATGATGGTTGAATTGTTGTCACAAATCATTGTAGTTGGTTCTTGTTCTTCCTGCATCAAATATTTTAACATCCTTCTCATCTAAACTGCTTGACAAGTTGTGATGTACTATGCTTCTGCTGAAGAAAGAGTCACAATGGGTTGGTTCCTTGATTCCCATGACACTATACATGTTCCAAAATGAAATATGTAATCATAGGTACTTTTCCTATCATCTATGGTGCCTCCAAAATCACTGTTAGTGTATCCAATAAGTCTGAAGTCTTCTAAAGTAGAATACAAAATGCCAAAGTCTTTTGTTCTATTTACATATCTCAGAATTCTTTTTCTTGCCTTCCAATGGGATTCTTTTGGAGTTTCCATGAACCTTGAAATCAGGCTCACTCCATACATAATATCATGCCTTTCTTCCCCCAGATACATAAGGATGCCTAACAACATTTTAAACAGAGTGGGATCCACTTTAGATCCTTCATCTTCCTTTCTTAACTTCAATCCTATTATGACAAGTGTTGGGGCTTCCTTGGAATTTATCATGTTGAATCTTTTCAAAATTTCATGTGCATATTTAGATTGTGAAATAAATATACCATCTTTGAACTGGTGGAATTATGTGTCCAAAAAATATCTCATAAGCCCTAAATCATTCATTTCAAACTCATCCTTCATGATTGACTTAAATTCTTCTATGCCAAAATCACCTGTAAAAATCAAATCATCTACATATAAGCAAACAATTAACATATTACCTTGTTGATTTTCTTTGATGTATAGTATTGTCTCACATTCACTTCTTTTAATTCCATTCTGAGTGAGATAGGTATCTATGCGACTGTATCAACCTCTGGGAGCTTTCTTTAACCCATACAATGACTTCTTCAATTTGTACATTTTGTTTTCTTGTCATGGAATCTCATAGCCTTGTGGTTGTTTCACATATACTTCTTCCTCTAAATGTTCATTAAAAAATGATGACTTTACATCCATTCGATAAACAAACCATTCATTCTACGTAGAAATGGCCAAGACAGTCCTGACTATGTCCATATGCACAACTGATGCAAATGTTTCATTGAAGTCAATTCCAGGTTGTTGTGTAAAACCTCTTCTATCTAACCTTTCATTGTGCTTCTGCACATTTCCTTCTGCATATTGCTTGGTTTTATAAATCCACTTGACACTTATCACATCCTTGTCTTTAGGTACATCTACCAAATTCCATGTCTGATTGTTCTCTAGGAATCTAATTTCTTTATCCATGGCTTCTGCCCATACATAATCTTTGACAACTTATTCAAAGGTTAATGGATCATAAATTTGTGAAAAAAAAGAAAAGACTAAAAATGAATTTGTTATGTCAACATTATAGATGTCACGCATACTTCTTGTCTTTATTGGTAACAAACTTGCTAATGTTGGATTTGGAGATGTAGAACTACTTGGACTGCTTGTTGGAATTTGCTACGCTCTAGGTGTGGAATGCACACCTGATGATCTCACTGGAGTAGTTTTTGCTGCAATGAGTTCTCTAGGCATCTGATTTCTTCATCCATGGCTTGTTCCCATACATCATCTTTAACAACTTCCTCAAAGTTTAATTGATCATCTATTTGTGAAAACAAAGCAAAGAATGAAAATGAATTTGTTATGTCAACATTACAAATGTCATGCAAACTTCTTGTCTTTATTGGTAAAAAACTTTCTAATGTTGGATCTGGAGATGTAGAACTACTTGGATTGCTTGCTGGAATTTACTGCACTCTAGGTGTGGACTACACACCTACAGAACTCACTGGAGTAGTTTGTGCTGCAATTCATGTCAGTTCCATAATTGGAAGGAACTGCACACTGGATTATAACTGGCGTTTTAACCACTTCATCTTCCATATCATCATACCCAATAACATCAAGAACTTCAACTATCCTTAATTTCTATGCTTCCATCCCATGCTTCATTCTCCACAAATTGAACATCGCGACTGATTATGAATTTTCTTGCAATGGGATCATACAACTTGTATGCTTTTGTATCTTCAGAATATCCAACAAGTATACATTTCTATCATTTTTTTATCTAACTTCTTTCTCAGCTCATCTGGAACATGTGCGTATGTGACACAACCAAAAAGTATCAAGTGCACCACATTATGCTTCATACATGTCCATGATTCTTGAGGAACTTTGTTTTTCACACTCTTTGTCGGACATATGTTCATGATGTATACTACAATTTCTACTTCCTTAGCCCAATATTCATTTGAAAAATGTTTGGTTTCCAACATACTATGCACTGTTTCCATAATGGTTTGATTTTTCTTCTCTGTGACACCATTATGTTATGGTGTATATTGTGCAATGAATTGCTTGTAGATGCCATGAAATTTACAAAATTTCTGAAAATCTGTTGAAACATATTCTCCTTCTCTATCAGTTCTTAGAATCCTAATATATTAACCACTCTTCCTCTCCACAAGTGATTTGAATTACTGAAAACAACCCAATGCATCAGATTTATGTTTTAGGAAATAAATCCATGTTTTTCTTGAGAAATCATCTATAAATGTAAGAAAGTATGTACTTCCTCTTATAGATGGTGTTTGCATTGGTCCACATATGTATGAATGCACAATTTACAATGGATCGTTTTCTCTATATGACTTTCCAACTCGAAAAGATTCTCTATTTTGCTTTCCAAAGATGCATCCTTCACATATTCTTTCACGTTTTTCAATAAATGGAAAACCTTTCACCATATCCTTTGTATGTAGCAGTTTTAGATCTCCAAAGTTTAAATGTCCAAATATGGAATGCTATAGCCAGGAATCATCTTGCACTTCATATTGGAATGATGTTCGCAACTCTGTGCCATTGTCTTCTTCTTTCTTGAAATTTTGCACATTACTTTTTCCTTCCTTGGAACAATGCACACTTACTTCTTCACTTTTTGATTTGAATGCAGTGTCAAACTGTGCATCTTTTTTTTCATAGACAACTTGCATTGTATCTCTCTTCATGGTTGGATTCAATGTTAATGGAAACATTCTGTTGCTTGTCATTTGAATTCTTGCAATAAGCTGATTTCTTGGACATCTGTCCATAATCACACAGTGATTATCTTCCATGTAGATTCTGTATCCTTTTTGTAAAAATTGTCATGTGCTCATCAAATTATGTTTTAGGCCAGAAACATAATGTACATCATGAAAAACGTTTTTCTCTCCTTATTTAGTTAAAATGTTAACACTGCCTTTACCTAAGAAAATGACTTGGATACCTGTTCCAAGTGTAAATTTAGTTTGTATTGATTTATCCAAACTAGAAAACAATTCTAAGTTTCATGTCATCTGATTATTGCAGGATGAATATAAATACCATATGTCACATGGAATTTCTTGAGAAACATTGCATTCAACTGATGATACTATAGGCATTTCTTTAGTGTGTGCCATAAAAATAAGACTGGAGGGAGTATTTGCAATATTTGACTCATCATGACCTTGATTGTTTTGATTATACTGTCTCTTCCTGCATTCAAATGCATAATGACCATACTTTTTACATTAATGGCAAATATTTGATTTATCAAATCTCTTACTACTTGGATGACTGCCATTTTGACTTTGACTTCTTCCACCAGTGTTTGTAGGACTGCTACTGCATCCACCTCTGACATAACTCCTTCATTTGCCTCTAGAGTTTTCTCTCCCCCTTCCTCTTACACGACTTATAGATGACTGCGCGGAAAATGCATTTTCTAATGACATATTCGATCTATCTAATTTGTGTTCATGATTAATGAGGGAGGCTTGCAACTCATCTAGACTAAACTAACTCAGGTCTTTGTTTTCTTCTAAGGTCACAACAAGAGGATCAAATTTAGGAGGAAGAATCCTAAGTACTTTATCAAAAACCTTTCTATCCTCTATGGTTTCAACATGAGACTTAATATGATTTATTAGGCCAACAACATGGGTGTAAAAGGAATCTACTGAATCTGTATCTTTCATTGAAAAAGTTTCAAAACCTCTTCTAAGAATTTGTAATTTTGAAGTCTTGACTTTGTCCATACCTTGATAAGAAGTCTATAATATGTCCCATGCTTCCTTGGCTTGCTTTGTTGATGCAACTCTTGGGAGTATGCTTTCATGCATGGCTTGATAAATGTAAAACGTTGCCTTTCCATCCTTCTTCCTTTGATCTTTCAAAGCATCCTTCTCAGCTTGTGTGAGTGCATTGTATGATGCCTGATCTGCTGGTTCCACATAGCCATTCTTGACTATCTCCTACACATATTGACCTCTGAATAATTCCTTCATGGTCAAGGAACATAAATCATAATTTTTTCCTGTAAAAGTGGGACGTTGCAGATTTGAAGTAGAAGCCATATTTTCACCTTACAACAAAGTTTATGCTCTTGAAACTTACTCTGATAAAACTTTCTCTGATCAACCTTCTTTGACACCAGATATTGGATCTACATCGTGTATAAAAACTCTGTTTAACACAGTTACAAAAACCACGCAGTTGAATTCTTCATCGTTGAACTCTTAGGACTTACCATGTAGTTCATAGATTGCTCAATATACTGTGCTCTATGATAAAACACTTAATGAAACAATTTCTTATCGTTGTGTTTATTCTTAGCACATAACCATGAAATTAAGTTTGAGCATAAACATAGAGATGATACTTTTAGAATATTTGAAGTCTACATAACTCATAAATACATCAACACACAGATATATAATATATTAAGAACTTGGGCGTTGCGCGATATTACATAATACAAAAAAATGTGTCGAGCTTCGGTTCCGATAACTTATGAAAACTTGCAAAACACAGAGTTTGTGCTCTCAGACTTCTTTGACTCCTTACACAACTGCTACTACTTGCTCTACAATATGTGGTAGGGGGTCTACAACATGTGGTATCAGGGATGATTGTTCTTTGTCTGTAGAATTCAAGAGAAATAGAAAGAGGAAGAGACATAGAACCCAGAGTTGTACTATGTGTGTGACAAGAAGTCAACACAATGCCGCCAAGGAGACGAGATGCATCTTTACCCAACTGTGTTGTAGAGAGGGAGATGCGAGAACTTCACACCAGATTGGAAACAATGGAATCAGCGCAGAGAAGAGCACCTGACGCTGAAGACATCAGTGAAGCAGAAACTGAAGAGGTTGAAGTTGAAGAAGCTGCAGGAGAAGATGTTGTAGAGGAACGTTTGTTGAAAGCACTTTCCAGAATGGGACGAAGAGCTAAGATAGAGGTTCCCATGTATGAGGGAAACCTATATGTTGAAGAACTGTTGGATTGGATAAGATCGATGGATAGACACTTCGATTATGAAGATGTCGATGAGGAGAAGAAGGTGAAGTAGGAAGTCACCAGGTTAAAAGGACATGCAACACTGTGGTGGGATGAACTATAGGCCGAGAGAAGAATCAAAGGAAAACAAAGGATAAAGAGTTGGTATAGAATGGTAGCCAAGATGAAGGCTACATTCATGCCGAAATATTATCATATAAATTTGTTTAGGAAGATGCAAAATCTGAGACAGAAAGGGATGGCAATTAAGGAGTACACCGAGGAGTTTTACCGGCTGAACATCAAAACTGGACAAAGGGAGAGAGATGAAGAGAAAGCCGCCAAATATATAAATGCCTTGAGATATGAGATCCAGGACAAGCTCAACACGATGCCAGTCAGAACCGTGGAGGATGCTAATCAGTTTGCGCTGAAGGAAGAGGATAAGATGACTAGAAACAAAATTCAGCAAGGAAGAGGTAAAATCTCAGTCCCAAGAACGAGAAAGGGGTTTAACCGCGACATAACACATCATTCTAAGGATGAGGCTGGGAAACCACACAATCATTCGGAATGAGGAGGAATTTCACGAGAAAAATAGGGTGGTGGAGGAAAATCTTCTAGATGAAGAGGCAGAGGAGGAGTAAGATACTATGCTTGTGGAAAGATAGGACACATGTCTTGGGAAAGTCTCAAGAAGAAGAAGGAAGGAGGAGAAGCTCACATCTCAAAATCCCAACGAAGAAATGTTGAAGTAGAGGGAGCAGAGGATGGAGCATCCCTGATGTATTCGCTTGAAACCAGAGGCAGAAATTGAAAATCCAGTACAGAGAAACAATCTCTTCAGGACAACTTGCAAGACTAAGGACAAAGTATGCAAGGTGATCGTTGATAGTGGGAGCACTGAAAACCTAGTATCCAAAGAGATGGTGGAGAAATTGGAGCTGAAGACAACTGCACATCCAAAACCATACAAGGTATTGTGGCTGCAAAAAGGACACCAAGTAACGATTACTAAACAATGCCTGGTTGAAATGAAGATAGGAGGTTATAAATATGAAATCCTGTGTGATGTAATCCCCATGGACATATGCCATATTCTATTGGGAATACCATGGAAGTTTGATATAAATGTCATTCATGATTGGAGGAAAAACACATATACATTAGAGAAGAATGGTAGGACGCATATGTTGCTGCCAATGGAGGAGAAGAGAGTAAAAGAGGAAGCCATCACAAGCATACTTCTCATGAGTGGGAAGGAACTCCTGAAAGAAGTCAAGGAAGAATAGGAGATGCAGTTCATTGTGGTGAGGAAGCCTAGAGTCATCCTTATGAGTACATCAGTGGATGATTTGCTTGAAGAAGTTCAGGAGATGCTGGATAATTTTGTTGATATAGTGGTGGATGAGATACCAAACTCATTTCCGCCCATCAGGAGTATCAGTCATCATATCAACTTGATACAAGGAACAATTCTGTTGAACAAAGCAGTGTACATATTAACACCTCGAGAGAATGAGGAGGTGAAGAACCAAGTACAAGAATTGTTAGATAAAGGTTTGGTCAGAGAAAGTTTGAGCCCATGCACAATACCAATTGTGTTGAGCCCAAAGAAATATGGAGGATGGAGAATGTGCAAAGACTCGAGAGCCATCAACAATATCACCATGAGGTATAGATTTCCTTTACCAAGAATGGATGATTCAATGGATTGCTTAAGTGGAGAAAATTTCTTTTCTAAGATAGATCTGAAAAGTGGATATCACCAGATCAGGATGAGAGAAGGTGATGAATGGAAAATAGACTTTAAGACAAACGAAGGTCTATATGAGTGGTCGGTTATTCCATTTGGATTAACAAATTCCCCGAGTACTTTTATGAGGTTGATGAATGAAATTCTGAAAGATTTCATTGGCAAGTTCATGGTTGTATATCTGGACGATACATTGATATTTAGCGGGACTAAAGAGGAGCATTTGAGGCACCTAACACTAGTAATGAGGATTCTACAACAGGAGAAGTTGCTGATCAATTTGAAGAAGTCCTCTTTTATGAAGACAAAAATCATTTATTTAGGTTTCGTGATCTCTTCAAATGAACTGAAGATGGATCCAGAGAAGGTGAAAGCGATAAGAGAATGGTCGTCACCAAGAAGCATGTTCAAGGTAAGGATCTTCCATGGATTAGCGAGCTTCTATAGGAAGTTCATTAGAGACTTCAGTGGAATTTGTGCGCCAATGATGGATACAATGAAGAAGCGGCACAAGTCCTTTAAATGGACAGAGGAGGCCAAAAGGAGCTTCAATATATTGAAGGAAAAGATAACAAAATGACCAATTCTGATCTTGCCGAATTTTGAGAAGACATTTTAGGTAAGATGTGATGCAAGTGGAGTTGCAATAGGAGTAGTTTTGAGTCAGGATAACAGACCTGTTGCCTATTTCAGCGATAAGTTGAATGATACTAAGAATAAATACTCCACACATGACAAGGAGTTCTATGCCATAATTCAAGCATTGAAGAAATAGAGGCATTATCTTGTCTCGCAAGAGTTTGTCTTGTATAGCGATAAACAAGCTTTACAATTCATAACCAGACAGGAAAAACTGAATCAGAGGCATGCAAAATGGGTTGAATTTATGAAATTTTTTACTTTTGTCATAAAACATATTGTTGGGAATGCTAACAAGGTTGTTGATGCATTAAGAAAGAGATGTTTGATCATGTAAGAATTCCAGGTGAACCTTGGGGTTTGAACACCTTAAGGACATGTATCATGATGATGCAGATTTCAAGGAGGCATATGAAGCATGTGCTAATCCTGTGTTGAGAGATAGAAGTCAGTGGAAAAAGTACATGATTCAGGAAGGACTGTTGTTCAGAGGAAATCAGTTGTGCATACCAAAATGCTCAATAAGGGATAATCTTCTAAAGGAAAAGAACAATGGAGGATTGGATGGACATTTCAGCCATGATAAAAGGTTTGCACAGTTGAGAAACTCATACTATTGGCTAGGTATGAGAATAGAGGTGATAAAGTTTGTGAACAGATGTAGAACCTGCCAACATGCAAAGGGGAAAAGATAGAACATTGGGTTGTATCAACCATTGCCAATACTAGAGAGGCCTTGGGATGCAATAAGCATGGATTTTGTGTTGGGATTGCCAAGAACACAAAGAGGATTTGATTCCATATTTGTGGTGGTGGATAGATTTTCAAATATGGCACATTTCATCCCATGCCATAAGACCAGTGACGCAACACATGTTGCAAATCTATTTTTCAAAGAAGTTGTGAGACTTCACAACCTACCGAAGAGCATTGTCTCAGATAGAGACACAAAATTTGTTCGTCACTTTTGGAGGAAGTTGTGGAAGAAGATGGGGACAGATTTTTCCTTCAAATCAACTCATCACCCTCAGACATATGGGCAAACTGAAGTGGTAAATAAAAGTTTGGGGAATTTATTAAGGATTCTAGTTACTGAACATCATAACCAGTGGGATTAGATTCTTCCACAAGAAGAATTTGCATACAACGATTCACCAAACAGGAGCACTGGAAGGATACGATTCCAAATACTATATGGAATGAAACCAAGGGTAGTATCTGTGTTGAGAGACTTGGAAAATGGTGAGATCAGGAGCGTTGGAGCAGAGGATTTTGATGCGGAGATGGAGAAACTCCATAGCTAGATCAAAGGACAGTTGGAGAGTTCTAACCATAAATACAAGCACAGAGCTGATCAACATCACAGGGAAATTCAATTTGAAGTAGGAGATAAGGTTTTATCACATCTTAGGAAGGAAAGATTCCCTAGGGGAACATACAATAAGTTGAAGATGAAAAATATAGGACCCTATAAGATCTTGAGGAAGTTTGATGAAAATGCCTATGAGATTGAGCTTCCATATGGTGTGGGAATTTCACCCATATTCAATGTTTCATACCTATATCCTTACAGGAAATATGACACATAAGGGTCAGAAGATCAAGGTAAGATTCAATGGGAGAAACATATGCATGTGGCAAAAAAGCTGCAGATGGAGAAAATTGTTGATCAGAGGATTAGCAAGAAGACTAGAAGGAAAACGTATTTGAGTATCTGGTCAAATGGAAGGGACACCCAATCGAAGATGTCAGTTTGGAAAATGAATTTGCTATCTATAAGCAGGGAAAATCAGTAGAGGAGCTCATGGACAAGAGTCTATGAATTTTTGTCAAGGGGAGTATGATGCAGGAGCATTGTTGGAAAGCATGAAGAGGCAGGACCACTTAGCATGTGGGAGTTCTTCCAAAACTTCAACGTTAGCAGCTGCAGCCGATTTTGAAATCCGCCTTAACTCAACGCCGAAATTTACCTTTGGAGGCACGCTTGAACTACTGCTGAATTTTACCCTTTGAGGCACGTTTTGAAAATTGCAAGCGGAGCAGGAGTTTCCACTACAACTCTGGAGTGTGACTAGAATAAGATAGCATAGGATGAATTTTAGAGTAGGCAAGTAGCCAAGGGAAACCCTAGATTTTTTTTTGAGTTAAGTAGATGGGGTTATCTGCAATACAGAGAGAAATTAGTTGTAAGAGAGAACTGCGAGTTAGCAGGAAATCTTAGTTTTTGAGTTACTGTAATTTGAATTTATTTTGTATCCATTTCGACACTTGTGAATATAATAGAAGGAAAATTGAACCAAATACACTTTGTATGATCGGTGTTTGTAATTTCTTAATATTTTTGTTCTTATGAGCAAGTGAATGAATCTATGTGGGAGAGTAGGAAATTGCGAATGTTAGTTTTTCAGTTTCAATTGTTTCTCTAAGCTCTGAAAGGTGTGCATCGAGCTAGAAGGGAACGCAAGGGGGAATTTATCTGTGAGAAGTACCTTGGATCTGAGTTATCGAGATCCCTTAGACGCAAGGAGTGCGCAGGAAATCAAAGTCTGCACCAGACGAAGTTCAGGAGGAATAACACTATGGGAAAGTGTTGTCGAGATCCATGAATCCATTTCCTAGGAGAAGCAAAGGCCGAAACCTTCGGGGACTTAGAAAATTATTCTAAGTCTGAAAGATTAAAATGCTCAGGAGGGGGAGCATTGTTGACTGTCAGATTGTGGTGAAGGGTCAGTGATCATCTGAGGTGAGACAGGAACGCAAATTTCAACATTGCATATGCCTGTGAGTTGTTGGATCAAGAGGAGTTGTGAGTAGGTTAGTGGGGAGACCTTTCAACGCTCGACCCTCAGGGGAAATAGTAGCCATTGGAACCCAATAGATTTGGGTTGTTGATCCCATTTTGGGTTTTTAGCTACCAGGAACGCAAAGGGAAAGAGAAGGGACTCTTGGCCCACAAAACCTTGAAAGGATCCAGACTGTTGGATCTTCATAGGTTGGGAGTCGTCAATCTGCAGCGTGGAGGTGTATCAGGTTTCGGCTACCGAGAGTGAAAGGGGTGAGAGTAGGGACTCTTGACCCGCGAAACCCCGAAAAGATCCAGGAGGTCGTATCTTCGTAGGTTTAGAATCATTGATCCACAACGTGGGGGTATTTCGGATTTCGGCGACCGGGGATACAAAAGGTAAGAGTCCAGACTCTTGACCTATGAAATCCAGAAAGGATTTAGGTCGTCGGATCTTGGAGGCTTAGAGTCGTCGATCAACAATAGGGAAGTGTTTCAGCTTTCGTGACTTGGAGGAACGAACAGACCTCGTGAGGGGCGAAGTCATGAAACACGAAACGATGAATTGATCATCGTAATTGATCGAAGGTATATCTGGACCGTAGATATCGATCTTCATGGTTTCGACTCTCGTAACTTGGAGAATCCCGAAGCGCTCTATGGTAAATTTGGTGGTCATGTGCCTGCGGTCACGTGAGCCAGGGAAAAGGTGGAGCTAGCCTCCGCTAGCCCTTATCGGGGTTTCAGGACCAGAGGAACCAGGGACTTGTTACATTGGAAAACCCCGGGGACGCGAAATGAGATGCTCCTTTCAGGCTAAGCTAGTGGTCGTGCCTGCAATTATGAGGAGTGGGGGTCATGCCTAAAACCAGCTTGCATGGGTAAAATACAGACAAGAGTTTGTGGACTAAGTGTTAGAGGTTCCAGTTCAGAACCAAGAGAGCTGCTCTAGCTCTAGAATTTAGAGATCCTTATCGGGAGGTCGTGCAGCCCTGAGGAGGGATAGGGGGTCTGCATCACTAAAATTGTAGCAATGGATGAAAAAGTTGTTTTTTAGAATCCTCAACAACTCTGCATGGATTGGGCTCATACAATCCATCAAATGAAATAAGAAGCTCTAGCTCTTGCTACCACGTAGAATAATATAATCCTTGATGTATAAAAGTAAACTTTGGAGACTTAAATTTATTTGGTGTTCAACATTCTATGGTTTACCGTGGGTGTAGAATTATAGAATCCTCGATGTATAAAAGTAAACTTTTGAGGCTTAAATTTATTCAGTGTTCCGTATTCTGTATTCTAGCTTGAAGGAGATTTGTATGTGTGCTTCAAGTGGCTTGTAATATTTTAAAATAATGATAATGATAAATATTTCAAAGTGATTAACTCTTTTTATTCTTTAAGGTTAAGATTAATTTAAGGGTTTCAATTCCATTTTCATTTGTAACCTTGTGATACCTTGCTTGCTAGTCACAACAATCCCCAAAAAAACATTAAAATTGATTTCATAATAATAATAATAATAATAATAATAATATATATATATATAGTGATAAGTTATTGTTTATAGGGGTTGGATTCAATGATAAATGAGAAGTTTTTCATTGATGACCAAAGTTCAATTCCCATAAGGGTGTTTGTTCCCAAAAGTTGTCATGGTGACATATGAAGGTAGTGGTTGAATGTGTGAGGTTTGAATTACATTTTCGGACACATGTAAGTGAATGAATTCCCACCCTCTTCTCATCCTTAAGACATGTAAGGGTGTTTGTTCCCAAAAGTTGTCATGGTGACATATGAAGGTAGTGGTTGACTGTGTGAGGTTTGCATTACACTATCGGACACATGTAAGTGAATGAATTCCCACCCTCTTATCATACTTAAGACATGTAAGTGGATGAGTTTCCACCTTCTTGTCATCCTTAATATTTGACACTACTTTTTATGATATGTAAACGATGGGCCTATGGCCTATCTATCTCATCAACATGGATGCATAATGAATTTATTTCACTGCTCGTACTTCAAGAGTAATCAATGTAAGTGCTTAAAAATTAATGAAACATGGAGGTGACACTGAGGCGTTAATGTTAAGCAACTAGACTGTTTTAAAACCCAAAAATCCCTCTAAACTCACACCAGTTGACCAAATAATATTTTGCACATCCCAACAATGAGTAAATATGCTCAATGGAAAAATTTAGTCATCTAACAAAGGAGAAAAATTCCTAGGGTGATTTTATGCACTCGACATTAGATAAAAATGACCAAGGGTGAGTTTAGGCACACTAACATTAGATAAAAACATCTGGGGAGATTTTAAATTCGACCAAGTAGTAAACAAAACGTCTAAGGGTCTCTTAATTCTCCCAAGTAGTAAATAATAGGCCTAGTGGGATCTGAATTCTCCCAAGGATCTTTGATTTTGCCCAGGTTGTAAACAATACACCCAAATAAAGGATAAAACCTCCAATGAGAAAAAAATAATGTGTACAACCAGTGGGAAAAACAAAAACACACAACCCACAATAAATTATGTGAACATGTGTTACATGTTGAAAATATACTTCAATAGATAATGTATAGATAATTGTAACTCATAGAAAAAATACCCAAAGAGAAAACTGCATTCTCACATATATCACTGTTTAAATGAAATTTGTATTATGCTCAGTAGAAATTACAAATGGGTGAGCTCTACATAGACTTTGTTTATTGTTACTCATTGTGAAAACCAACATTACAATAGTCCCTGGCTCAAAGAGAACTTCGCTTAGACTGTGAACAAACACATTAACTCCTTCATCAACTCAACCTCAAGTAGGCTACCCTCTTCAATATCTAACTTCTGCTACTATTGTTCCCTCTTTCTCCTTGCATCTCCCCCAGTTACATGATTTGCTACAAAATTCATTATTTAATGCATTTCCTTTGGAAGGCCGACAATCACATGGTTTTTTTCCACTTCCCATTTTTCCAAAATAGACAAAATGAAATGAAAAAAAATAATTATGAGTTTATTAAAATTTTACAAAACAATTTAGGCAAGGATTGTTGGCATGCAGTGGATAGACCCAGGGTTAAACACTAATTCACCAAAAAATCCCAAGATACTGACCCTTTCAGTATCACCCACAATCAAGTGAAGTCTCACCCGAGGTACCTATGGGGACTGCGGGATCCAGGCTTCCGCAATCATGGGAGAATATGAGGCATCCATCCTTACTATTTACTTAAAATTCATTCATATATTATGTGTGAAAAACCATATCAGTACCATAACATCAGACACAATCATCCTACTTAACAATTCAACATGTGCACGAGACCATCCAATTCATATTTAGATTAACCATTCAACATCTATTCTATTTGCGCAATGAACATCACAGACAACAAAACACATCATAAAAGTATACACATCAAAACACAAGGATTTAATGCAATTCACCCCAAACTAGGCTATGTCCACAATGACTAGATTATTATATTATTCATTCATAGTCTTCCTTGCAACGGGTGCATACTACCCTCATACAATAATCTTCAGTAGTAATCCACAACTTCCCAAGTCGTTCTATGTTTTCGAGCACACATACTTCTCGAGTGGTCTTCGATTCAACTCATACTCATCAACTCAAGAAAACTACAATACTGAACTTACGAGCTATTCAAATACTCATCCACTCATTCACTTATGTTACTTTTTACCCAAAACCCATTACATATTTATACATAAACATTGGGGCTTAGCCCGTTACAAGGTGGAAAAAATGTCCCTAAAATCCTAACTAACTTTCGTCTTCCACGCAATGGCTCCTGAAAATGCGCTAACGGTCTTCTACGCATGCTTATCTTTGTGCGATCTTCTCTTGCGTGATTCCCAAAACTTACTTAAAATGACATTCTCCAATAGGCCTCCAACACTAACTTGTGGCTCGTATCGAGCCACTTCTATCCTGCATCCATGTCGCCATGAGCTTGTGAAATATTTCTTATGTGTGCTCGACCTTTTCCTTGATTTGTGCTTCCTGCTACAAGATTTATTATGATATCTATACTGTAATATGTTTCTTTAACTTCTCTTCACTATCTTGTATTTCCTTCCTTGTGACTCCTTGTGCAACTACCAGTTCCCCTGCTACTTGGAACACTTCCTCTTGCAACGTCTCTAACTTCTGCGCATGAGCTTGTTTTTTTTCTCTTAGTTGGATCATGTCTAAGTATAACTTTCTATTCTCTGCAAGTGCATTCATCGTTTCTTCTATTGGTAGAGTGCTCATGATTTCCTTGAACTTTTTTCCCTTTCCTGCATGTCTTGCAACTTCTGCTTGATTTCTTGTAGCTCTGCATCTTTTGTAAGTTGCGTCCACACTTGTGTTCTTTCCTCATACAATTCGGCACACTTCTCTGATAAATTCTTGATGCTTGTTACTTTTGTTGTCACTATCTTCTCTCTTTGTTCCCTTTTTATGGTGGTGTACTCGGTATTTGGTGCACTTCCAAATTATTAATCTTTGTGTGGAATCCTTGAATGGATTCGCCAATCTTCGTAACTTTTTCTTCTAATGGGGTGTCATCATGTATAAACACTTCAAGAATGGTATTATAAACCCTCTTTACCGTTTTTTTAGTCTCTATGTTCTCTATGCAGCCTCATCTCTCTCCAACCTAATTTTATCGCATTCTTCCTATAATACATCCGTATCTTCGATTTCCTTTGTCAAATCCATCGATGTTGATGCTGCATGCACTTGAATTTCTTGTGTGACACTCATTTTTAGATTGTATAATACTTCTACTATCATCAAAGATAACACTATGTAGATAATATGGCTTAATAGTGTTGTTTCTTGCTCCTGCAATTCTCTTGTTGGGAACTCCAAGGATCCTATCACTATCTTCATTACTCAATGCTCCCCTGTTGTTGCAGATGTCATCAATTGAATATCTGTCATCTACTCTTGTTCTGAATGATACGATTCTAGTGGTCTCCATAATTTTACGCAATGCAGAAATATATACTTGCACATCCAAGTGCCTTTCTTCTTGCTTCTATGTCACTCGTTCAAAAACTTCCTTAGTCACCTCCTTCACCTGATCTGCAATTTTTTCTAATTCATCCTGTGATAGGGCTTGGATGGCCACTTCCTTAACTAATTTCTTCTTCTTTGGTTGTGGTACTTAATTTCTCATATCCTTTTCCTTCAGTTTCTTTTATGTGCATGGTACTATCTTCTGTGTTGTTCTTGTGTCATTTCCTTCTTGTTCTTCATCTTCATCATCATCTCCTATTTATTCAATGTTTGGTTGTTGTGTCTCGTGCTGCTCTATTTTTGTCTGTGGGATATTTCACTTAGCATCCCAATATTCCATGATGTGTCCCATTTCCTCTTCAATGACCCTATATAGTGTGGGCAACCATTCCTGACTTGGATCCTTCTTTGCTTGGATATACGTGTGATGGAACCCTTCCTTAAATTACACAACTGACTTGTACACTTCTACCACCTGTGGTAAAATGTGTGTTATTCTCTGAATTCTCTCCCAAATGACCTCATTATAGATATAAAAATATATATTTTTATCTTTTTGTCTATCCTTGTGTGCAGTATGCCACAAGTTAGCATATCTTTCTTGCAAGCATGGATTATTGGTTACTGACAAAAATTGTGAGTCTTACGACTCCCTCCAAGCCACTAATGTTATTAGTATCAACAAGCATGCATAATGAAACTCCATACCTTTGTCTTGAGCTTCCATGTGGTCTATCTGGAAATGGTTGACTAAAAACATTTCCCAATTCATTTGTATGCCTTCGACACACTTCTCTTTCACTACTATCACACATGTTGGAACTTGATCCCTGTGACACTTTCACAGAAATTTTCAAGCTAACACTTGCGATGAAAAATTGACATAGTCATCATTGATACTCACCACATCAATTCCACGTGATCCTATAAATGTTCCAGACTTATCTTTCATCTTCTCCATGTAAATGTGTTGAACCTGCACATAGTAGATCTAGTTGGGAATTGACATACACAGTTTTAGAGAAAATAGAAGAAAAGAGAAGCATGATAGAAAGAAAGGAAGAATTCTCATTAACCAAATGAATGAATGATAATTTACAGATGATATACTTTTTATAAATCAACCAATGCGCACTGGAGGAAAAGAAAATGTGCCATAGTGATGGTCTAGAGTGATCTAGACATACACCAATAGTTACAGGAGTAAACTTCCACCTAGTCTATTCTCTCGGGCAGTTACGGGAGTAATTTCCACCTAGTTGAGTTAACTATTATATCAGTATTCAGTTAACTGACTGAAACAAAGTGAAATGAAGAGGAGAACACAGAATCATGGGTAATGCGCTAGTATAGTGATGATTCCAAGGACAATGTGCATTATCTGGTGATGATCCCAATCTTGCATGGTGATAATCCCAATGTACCATCTAGACTCCACTCAACTGATCAAACTGAAGTGAAAACTGAAGAGAATATTCTTCCCAGAGGAATATTCTTCCTAAAATATAGGATACTGAATAATGACTAATAAACATAGGAAAAACCTTAGGAAGCCGTGTGCTGCAATTGAATCCCTACCTCATGAAAAATATTCTTGATCTCATGGTTGACATACTCTCCCCTGTTATTAGTTCAAAGGATTTTGATTTTATTTCCTGACTGTGTCTCAACAAGAGCTTTGAAATATTTTAGGTGTTGAAAGACCTCTGATTTTTTCCTGAGAAAGAAAATCCATGTGAAGTGTGAGAAATAATCAACAAAAATGAGCACGTACCTTGTTTTTTTGATTGATGGATGCGAAAAAGGGCCCATGAGGTCACTATGGATCAGATCTAAAGGAGAGGAAGCTCTTTGAGTCTCTCCTTTGTCAAATTTCTCTTGAGGGTGTTTTTCCAAGAATACATCCCTCACAAATTCCTTTGGAGAAGTGGATGTCAGGTAGACCATCAACCATTCTCTGCTTGCTAAGTTGTTGCATATATATGAAATTTAAATGCCCAAACCTTGCGTGCCATATCCTACTGCTTTCATCAGCATGGGTAAGCAGTAATGCATACTTTGTTTCAATAAATTTAGAAAATGTGTAAATTCTAGATTGATGTTTTACCTTACCGGTAGAAACCATGGAATCGGTTTGCATTTCATAGATATCCACTGCATCAGGTATGAATATGACTCTCTTTCCGGTGCCTCAATTTTTCATCTGATACATAGAGATAACATTGACAAAAAGTTTGGGAACACGTAACACATGATCGAAGCTTCCATTTGTGAGTTCAATCCTTTCTTTGTTGGTGACCTCGACTGGAGAGTTTCCTCCCATCAGAATAGGAGGGTATTTTCATGCATCCAATGAAGAATATAATTCTTTTTTGGAATCCATGTGGTGTGATGCTTCTGAATCTATGACCCAAGCATCGGGAGAGGATTTGATGGAAATCAAAGCATGGCTAGAATTGCTTTTCTTGGGATTATGATGTTCTTAGTTCTTATTCTTGGCATCCTTGGGGTTGCGATATCCAAGGTCATTTTGTTGAATTATTTAGGTCATTAGATCTATCTGTTTATGCATACATGAGAATTTTAAATGGAATCCTTTATGGCAGTAAGAAAATTTCTCCCATTTGCTTCCCTTTCTACCTTTGGATCCGAAGGAATCGTTGAAGGGTTTTGAGTACCCTTCCTTCTTCGGATTTGTATGTGATTTCCTTTTGTCTTTATATTTATATTCCTGATATTTATGACCGCTACCATCTTGCACATTAAGTGCATGTGCCTTTGGGCCTTTGATTTTTCTCATATTGATGAGCTTTCTCTGCTCTTGTGTCAGAGACTCGATAAAGGCCTCAAGAGAGGGCATCGTCCAGGTAGATCCAGAGGAGAATATAATTGAATGAAATGTGGATACAAACACTGAGTATTCTGGACCAAGTTTGGAGAGAATGTGTTGGAAGATTGGTTGTTTTCATTGATGTCAACCCTAGTCATGGGTTTTGGATCGCAAGATTGATGAAGGTATTTGGACATGAAGGAAAATGCACATGAAGATACAACATCCATGGATGGATAGTATATATCATGTTGTTTCCGGTGGTATGTGGCATGTCACATGGATCCTCGTGG
>SNQJ01S0097376.1:19857-31411 GCA_010110895.2 Picea sitchensis
ATAGTGATAAGTTATTGTTTATAGGGGTTGGATTCAATGATAAATGAGAAGTTTTTCATTGATGACCAAAGTTCAATTCCCATAAGGGTGTTTGTTCCCAAAATTTGTCATGGTGACATATGAAGGTAGTGGTTGAATGTGTGAAGTTTGAATTACATTTTCGGACACATGTAAGTGAATGAATTCCCACCCTCTTCTCATCCTTAAGACATGTAAGGGTGTTTGTTCCCAAAAGTTTTCATGGTGACATATGAAGGTTGTGGTTGACTGTGTGAGGTTTGCATTACACTGTCGGACACATGTAAGTGAATGAATTCCCACCCTCTTATCATCCTTAAGACATGTAAGTGGATGAGTTTCCACCTTCTTGTCATCCTTAAGATTTGACACTACTTGTTATGATATGTAAACAGTGGGCCTATGAGCTATCTATATCATCAACATGGATGCATAATGAATTTATTGCACTTCTCGTACTTCAAGAGTAATCAATGTAAGTGCTTAAAATTTAATGAAACATGGAGGTGACACTGAGGCGTTAATGTTAAGCAACTAGACTATTTTAAAACCCAAAAATCCCTCTAAACTCACACCAGTTGACCAAATAATATTTTTCACATCCCAACAATGAGTAAATATGCTCAATGGAAAAATTTAGTCATTTGACAAAGGAGAAAAATTCCTAGGGTGATTTTATGCACTCGACATTAGATAAAATTGACCAAGGGTGAGTTTAGGCACACTAACATTAGATAAAAACGTCTAGGGAGATTTTAAATTCGACCAAGTAGTAAACAAAACGTCTAAGGGTCTCTTAATTATCCCAAGTAGTAAATAATAGGCCTAGAGGGATCTGAATTCTCCCAAGGATCTTTGATTTTGCCCAGGTTGTAAACAATACACCCAAATAAAGGATAAAATCTCTAATGAGAAAAAAATGATGTGTACAACCAGTGGGAAAAATAAAAACACACAACCCACAATAAATTATGTGAACATGTGTTACATGTTGAAAATATACTTTAATTGATAATGTATGGATAATTGGAACTCATAGAAAAAATACCCAAAGAGAAAACTACATTCACTCACATATAACACTGTTTAAGTGAAATTTTTATTATGCTCAGTAGAAATTACAAATGGGTGAGCTCTACATAGACTTTGTTTATTGTTACTCATTGTGAAAACCAACATTACAATAGTCCATGGCTCAAAGAGACCTTCGCTTAGAGTGTGAAGAAACACATTAACTCCTTCATCAACTCAACCTCAAGTAGGCTACCCTCTTCAATATCTAACTTCTGCTACTATTGTTCCCTCTTTCTCCTTGCATCTCCCCCATTTACATGATTCGCTACAAAATTCATTATTTAATGCATTTCCTTTGGAAGGCTGACAATCACATGGGTTTTTTCCACTTCCCATTTTTCCAAAATAGACAAAATGAAATGAAAAAAAATAATTATGAGTTTATTAAAATCTTACAAAACAATTTAGGCAAGGATTGTTGGCATGTAGTGGATAGACCCAGGGTTAAACACTAATTCACCAAAAAATCCCAAGATACTAACCCTTTCAGCATCACCCACAATCAAGTGAAGTCTCACCCGAGGTACCTATGGGGACTGTGGGATCCAGGCTTCCGCAATCATGGGAGAATATGAGGCATCCATCCTTACTATTTACTTAAAATTCATTCATATATTATGTGTGAAAAACCATATCAGTACCATAACATCAGACACAATCATCCTACTTAACCATTCAACATTTGGATGAGACAATCCAATTCATATTTAGATCAACATCTATTCTATTTGCGCAATGAAAATCACAGAAAACAAAACACATCATAAAAACATACACATCAAAACACAAGGATTTAACGCAATTCACCCCAAACTAGGCTATGTCCACGATGACTAGATTATTATATTATTCATTCATAGTCTTCCTTGCTACGGGTGCACACTACCCTCATACAATAATCTTCAGTAATAATCCATAACTTCCCAAGTCGTTCTATGTTGTCGAGCACACATACTTATCGACTGGTCTTCGATTCAACTCATACTCATCAACTCAAGAAAACTACAGTACTGAACTTACAAGCTATTCAAATACTCATCCACTCATTCACTTATGTTACTTTTTACCCAAAACCCATTACATATTTATACATATACATTGGGGCTTATCCCGTTACAATGTGGAAAAAATGTCCCTAAAATCCTAACTAACTTTCGTCTTCCATGCAATGGCTCCTGAAAATGTGCTAACTGTCTTCCATGCATGCTTATCTTTGTGCGATCTTCTCCCGCGTGATTCCCAAAACTTACTTAAAATGACATTCTCCAATAGGCCCCCAACACTAACTTGTGGCTCGTATCGAGCCACTTCTATCCTGCATCCATGTCGCCATGAGCTTGTGAAATATTTCTCATGTGTGCTTGACCTTTTCCTTGACTTGTGCTTCCTGCTACAAGATTTCTTATGATATCTATACTGTAATATGTTTCTTTAACTTCTCTTCACTATCTTGTATTTCCTTCCTTGTGACTCCTTGTGCAACTACCAGTTCCCCTGCTACTTGGAACACTTCCTCTTGCAACGTCTCTAACTTCTGCGCATGAGCTTGTTTTTTTTGTCTTAGTTGGATCATGTCTAAGTATAACTTTCTATTCTTTGCAAGTGCATTCATCATTTCTTCTATTGGTAGAGTGCTCATGATTTCCTTGAACTTTTTTCCCTTTCCTGCATGTCTTGCAACTTCTGCCCGATTTCTTGTAGCTCTGCATCTTTTGTAAGTTGTGTCCACACTTGTGTGATTTCGTCATACAATTCGGCACACTTCTCTGATAAATTCTTGATGCTTGTTACTTTTGTTATCACTATCTTCTCTCTATGTTCCCTTTTTATGGTGGTGTACTCGGTATTTGGTGCACTTCCAAATTATTAATCTTTGTGTGGAATCCTTGAATGGCTTCACCAATATTCGTAACTTGTTCTTCTAATGGGGTGTCATCATGTATAAACACTTCAAGAATGGTATTATAAACCCTCTTTACCGTTTTTTTTAGTCTCTCTGTTCTCTATGCGGTCTCATCTCTCTCCAACCTATTTTTATCGCAGTCTTCCTATAATACATCCTTATCTTTGATTTCCTTTTTCATATCCATCGATGTTGATGCTGCATGCACTTGAATTTATTGTGTGACACTCATTTTTAGACTGTATAATACTTCTACTATCATCAAAGATAACACTATGTAGATAATATGGCTTAATAGTGTTATTTTTTTCTCCTGCAATTCTCTTGTTGGGAACTCCAAGGCTCCTATCGCTATCTTCATTACTCAATGCTCCCCTGTTGTTGCAGATGTCATCAGTTGAATCTCTATCATCTACTCTTGTTCTGAATGATACGATTCTAGTGGTCTCCATAATTTTACGCAATGCAGAAATATATATGTGCACATCCAAGTGCCTTTCTTCTTGATTCTATGTCACTCGTTCAAAATATTCCTTAGTCACCTCCTTCACCTGATCTGCAATTTTTTCTAATTCATCCTATGATAGGGCTTGGATGGCCACTTCCTTAACTAATTTCTTCTTCTTTGGTTGTGGTACTTAATTTCTCATATCCTTTTCCTTCAGTTTATTTTCTGTGCGTGGTACTGTCTTCTGTGTTGTTCTTGCGTCATTTCCTTCTTGTTCTTCATCTTCATCATCATCTCCTATTTATTCAATGTTTGGTTGTTGTGTCTCGTACTGCTCTATTTTTGTCTATGGGATATTACACTTAGCATCCCAATATTCCATGATGTGTCCCATTTCCTCTTCAATGACCCTATATAGTGTGGGCAACCATTCCTGACTTGGGTCCTTCTTTGCTTGGATATACGTGTGATGGAACCCTTCCTTAAATTACACAATTGACTTGTACACTTCTAACACCTGTGGTAAAATGTGTGTTATTCTCTGAATTCTCTCCCAAATGAACTCATTATAGATATAAAAATATATATTTTTATCTTTTTGTCTATCCTTGTGTGCAGTATGCCACAAGTTAGCATATTTTTCTTGCAAACATGGATTATTGGTTGCTGACAAAAATTGTGAGTCTTACGACTCCCTCCAAGCCACTAATGTTATTAGTATCAACAAGAATGCATAATGAAACTCCATACCTCTGTCTTGAGCTTCCATGTGGTCTATCTATAAATGGTTGACTAAAAACATTTCCCAATTCATCTGTACGCCTTCGACACACTTCTCTTTCACTACTATCACACATGTTGGAACTTGATCCCTGTGACACTTTCGCAGAAATTTTCAAACTAACACTTGCGATGAAAAATTGACATAGTCATCATTGATACTCGCCACATCAATTCCATGTGATCCTCTAAATATTCCAGACTTCTCTTTCATCTTCTCCATGTAAATGTGTTGAACCCGCACATAGTAGATCTAGTTGGGAATTGACATACACAGTTTTAGAGAAAATAGAAGAAAAGAGAAGCATGATAGAAAGAATGGAAGAATTCTCATTAACCAAATGAATGAATGATAATTTACAGATGATATACTTTTTATAACTCAACCAATGCGCACTGGAGGAGAAGACAATGTGCCATAGTGGTGGTCTAGAGTGATCTAGACACACACCAACAGTTACAGGAGTAAACTTCCACCTAGTCTATTCTCTCGGGCAGTTACAGAAGTGAATTGCCACCTAGTTGAGTTAACTATTCTATCAGTATTCAGTTAACTGACTAAAACAAAGTGAAATGAAGAGGAGAACATAGAATCATGGGTACTGCGCTAGTATAGTGATGATTCCAAGGACAATGTGCATTATCTAGTGATGATCCCAATGTTGCATGGTGATAATCCCAATGTAGCATCTAGACTCCACTCAACTGATCAAACTGAAGTGAAAACTGAAGAGAATATTCTCCCCAGAGGAATATTCTTCCTAAAATATAGGATACTGAATAATGACTAATAAACATAGGAAAAACCTTAGGAAGCCGTGTGCTGCAATTGAATCCCTGCCTCATGAAAAATATTCTTGATCTTATGGTTGACATACTCTCCCCTGTTATCAGTTCAAAGGATTTTGATTTTCTTTCCTGATTGTGTCTCAACAAGGGATTTGAAATATTTTAGGTGTTGAAAGACCTCTGATTTTTTCCTGAGAAAAAAAATCCATGTGAAGTGTGAGAAATAATCAACAAAAATGAGCACGTACCTTGTTTTTCTGATTGATGGATGCGAAAAAGGGCCCATGAGGTCACTATGGATCAGATCTAAAGGAGAGGAAGCTCTCTGAGTCTCTCCTTTGTCGAATTTCTCTTGAGGGTGTTTTTCCAAGAATAGATCCCTCACAAATTCCTTTGGAGAAGTGGATGTCAGGTAGACCATCAACCATTATTTTCTTGCTAAGTTGTTTCATATATATGAAATTTAAATGCCCAAACCTTTCATGCCATATCCTACTGCTTTCATCAACATGGGTAAGCAATAATGCATACTTTGGTTCAATAAATTTAGAAAATGTGTAAATTCTAGATTGATGATTTACCTTACCGGTAGAAACCATGGAATTGGTTTGCATTTCATAGATATCCACTGCATCAAGTGTGAATATGACTCTCTTTCGGTGCCTCAATTTTGCATCTGATACATAGAGAGAACATTGACAGAAAATTTGGGAACATCTAACACATTATCAAAGCTTCCATTTGTGAGTTCAATCCTTTCTTTGTTGGTGACCTCAACTGGAGAGTTTTACCCCATCAGAATAGGAGGGCCTTTGCATGCATCCAATGAAGAATATAATTCTTTTTTGGAATCCATGTGGTGTGATGCTTCTGAATATATGACCCAAGCATCGGGAGAGGATTTGATGGCAATCAAAGCATGGCTAGAATTGCTTTTCTTGGGATTATGATGTTCTCAGTTCTTATTCTTGGAATCCTTGGGGTTGCGATCTCCAAGGTCATTTTGTTGAATTATTTGGGTCATTAGATCTATCTGTTCATGCATACATGCAGATTTTGGATGGAATCCTTTATGGCAGTAAGATAATTTCTCCCATTTTCTTCCCTTTCTACCTTTGGATCCGAAGGAATCGTTGAAGGGTTTTGAGTACCCTTCCTTCTTCCTTCTTCGGATTTGTATGTGATTTACTTTTGTCTTTATATTTAGATTCCTGATATTTATGACCGCTACCATCTTGCACATTAAGTGCATGTTCCTTTGGGCCTTTGATTTTTCTCATATTGATGAGCTTTCTCTGCTCTTATGTGAGAGACTCGATAAAGGCCTCAAGAGAGGGCATCGTCCAGGTAGATCCAGAGGAGAATCTAACTGAATGAAATGTGGATACAAACACTGAGTATTCTGGACCAAGTTTGGAGAGAATGGTGAGAACCATTTATTTCTACTCATATTTATTAACCCCGCAAGCCTTGAGTTGCAACAACAAATCCTTATATTTGGTAAAGAAATCTTAGAGATTTTTTAAGATTTTTAGATCTAATGTGAGAAATTCCACCTCGAGCATGTGTCCCCTCATCTCATCCTATTTTCCAAAAACCCCTTCCATGGTGGTCCAAGATTCATTGGGGTTTTTACATGTGGATATGTGAAAGATAAGTTCAGGAGAAATGAGACTGCATAGTGTTCCGATATATTCATCCATTCGATTTAGATACTTGGAATTTTCTATGGCTGATGGTGGTTTTGTCTTTGTTTTCATGGTTAACCTGTACAATCCTAAGATTCAAATGTGCATGATCATCTTCTCCTTCCATGCAAATAAATTGTAAGTTGTAATAATGAATTCCTTTGGAAATTCCATTTTTCCATTGTCTTCAATCTTCGGTACCTGCAAAAATAATTTGGCGTGTCTTTTCCCTAGAAGTCCATCGACTCTTATACAATGTAAATTTGTTGAACCTGCACATAATAGATCTAGCTGGGAATTGACATACACAATTACAGATAAAATAAAAGAAAAGAGAAGCACGAGAGAAAGAATGGAAGAGTTCTCACTAACCAAATGAATGAATGGTAATTTACACTTGATATAATTTGTATAACTCAACCAATGCGCACTGGAGGAGAAGCTAATGAGCCATAGTGGTGGTCTAGAGTGATCTAGACACACACCAATAGTTACGGGAGTAAACTTCCACCTAGTCTAGTCTCTTGGGCAGTTACAAGAGTGAACTACCACCTAGCTAAGTTAACTAGTCTATCAGTCTTCAAGTAACTGACTGAAACATAGTGAAGTGAGGAGGAGATTAGGGAATCATGGGTAATGAACTAGTTTGGTGATGATCCCAAGGACAATGTGCATTAGCTGGTGATGATCCTAATGTTGCATGGTGATAATCCCAATGTAGCATCTAGACTCCATTCAACTGATCATACTGATGAGAATATTCTCCCTAGAGGAATATTCTTCCTAAAATATAGGAGAATGAATAATGACTAATAAACATAGGAAAAATAAATACTAGGTGTGTGTGAAGTAACTCAAACACTCCGATAATGATTTTTTTGTTTGACTTGGCCGTGAAAAGTGGTGATGGATCCTTCCCTGCCATTGACAATTTAGTTATTCACGCAATCAATTCTGTGCCAATGGAAACAAATCTATCCAACCATAGATATCCCCCGTGGACTCATCTTAACAACATCTTAACGCAGGCGTCGATCTCTATGCTCCTACTAAAATGTGGGATTTGTAACAATTTTAGGATCCCTGATTTCTCCAATCCTGTAGCCCAAGTCTTTGGCTCAACTCTAATAAAATATTTCACTGGATCAATGAATGTCTTCCGATATTTCCTTGGAGATAATTTTAGGAACTTCTTCTCATTTACTAGGTCGTGATCTATGAACTTCAAGCTTGGTATTTATCCTAGCATATCCCCTTCAAATATTACTCTAGATGGAATTTTTGGTTCCATGAGCTCATACTTCACTTTGTTCTGTAACTTGATTGGTTTTGTCGATGGCTTCCTTGGTGGTATGTAATCCTTCAGAAAATTGGCCTGACTCGTCTCTGACATAGATGTTCCTAAAGTCTCTTCCTGTACTGGTACTACCAATGTCTTAGTGCATTGTTTCTTCAGTTGTGACATTGATTCCATGGCTTCTTTGGGTGGTTCCATGGTTCTCTACAACTTCTCTCTGCAACTTTTCTTACTCAGCTCTATTTGCATTCGCTCATCTCTATGCTCTTCCCTTCTCTCTATGAAAACTAAAACTAAAAATAACTTCTTCTTATCGACCTTTCAACTGCTCTCATATCATGTCTCTATATGTTTCTGTTCTTTGTTCCCAAATCTGTTGTCCAATCCGGTTGTACTTCACATTCAAATTTTTCCATATTCTATAATAAATTTTGATTATTTTGTGGATCATGGTCTAGATCTTTCTAGTTTGTCATGATCTCAACGTTTCTTTCCATTAATAACTATGCCTCTCCACTACTTTTCCATTATGATCGCTCTTTAATGCATGTCCCATCAAGTTTATCTTTAAGCACTTCAATCGTCTTCTGCGCAGAACTCCAACCTTACATTCTTTATTCATACTTTCTTTCTCCTTTCTGCAAAGTTCTCCTTCGTCTTTATTATCTACGTCATTTTATTCCAAACTTCACACTCATTTATTTCTTTTCTTCTTTTTCTATTTTTCTCTTTTTATGTCTATAATAAACTATGGTACACATATTGCACGTTGATACTAGTGTGTGGAAGTACAACTGTCCCTATACATTTTTAGCCAACTACCATTAACCATTCCTTCCACAACTTCTCCATTTAGTTTATCCAAGTTGAAAACACCTACATCTATCAAAAATCTGATCACATATGGTCCTAACCAATGCATCTAGAACTTCCTTGGGTGTTGCAAAAACTTGCTATCATAAAGTAACACTAAGTCTCTCATCTGAAACTTCTTCTGTTTAATGTGCTCATCATGCCAAGATTTCTCGCGTTCTTTATGCACTTGCTGATGGAAACCTGCAACAAATTGGTCTTCCTCGAGTTCTACTAGTTCTGAGAGTCTCTTCTCCCTTTCATCAGAATATGTAAGCTTCGCCATCACAAAAATATGTAGACTCAGTATAATAAACTACATAGGTATCACAACTTCTTGACCATACGTCTATATAAATGGAGTCTGTCTTGTCAACTTCTTACCTGTATTCCTATATTCCCATAACATTGCTAGAATTTTCAAGTCCCAATCGTTTCGAATTACATTACAAACCTTCATTAATTCATGTTCTAGGATCTTCTTGAATTCTTTTACGGTGCCATTTTCCTAAGGGTGATACAGGGTGTTCTTCTAATGATGGATCTGAAATTCCTTTGTCATTGCTGCAATTGCCTCATTCAAAAAGTGAGTTCTTTAATCACTCATAAGTACTCTTGGGCATCCAAAACTTCTCACCACATTTTCTTATAAAAATCGCACATCTGTCTCCGCGTTGTAGTCTATGACTAGTTCTGCCTCGACCCATGCAGTTAAGTAGTTTGTCGTAGTAATGATGTACCCATATCTCGACCTGTTAGCTGGTGGATTAATCAGTCCAAAAATGTCCACTGCCCATTTATCAAAAGCTTGTAATGCCACTTATGGTACTAAGGGTATCTCATCTCTCATGGAAGGCTTCCCAAATCTCTAACAAACATCACAACTATGACATAATTCCTTGGCATCTTAATGCAGGGTAAGCCACCATAATCTTGTGTGAAAAATATTTTGAGCTATTTATTTTCCTTCATAATTACCTCCTGCAACTCCTTCATGTGCCTCTGAAAATATCATATTCCTTTCATGCTCTTAAACAAATTGTCGCAAAATTCCATCTGCTCCCAACTTGTATAAATTTCCAGCTATCAACTGATAATCTATCTCCTTCACTACTAGTTGTTTTTTACACTCCACTATAAAGTTTGGTGGGGCTACTCTCGTACTTAAGAACATTATTATGTCTGCAACATAGTTTTCAACCATATGAATTGCAAATAGGTGTGTGTCTGGTAAACTGTCATCAAAGTTTCTGGCATCTTCACCTAGCAATATGTGTGATAAGTGATTTGATCATGAGTTAAATTTCTTTGGTTTCACGATCACCTCAAAGTCATCTTCCTAGAAAAATAATATGCATATGCATATTCCCCCCCCCAATAATATCCATATGCATATTCTCATCCATATTTAAGGTTTTATGCTTCCTTCATCAAGGGAAAATAGTTACCATCATTCAATTAACATTTTTCACCCCAGACGTAGTATCCAATGTGGGTTGTAATTTACCCTTTGTTGATGATTCCAAGAGTGTGTATATGAGTGTTGGTGTGGGGATTTTCAAGGCCTCCTCATTTATGTGAAATTTTCCCCTTCCTCCACCATCCTCTACCCCCATTATTTCTTCAATCAATATGATCTCTTTGTTTACTAGTGGATCCATTGGATCTCTTGATCCTTGGGCGGTTCCTCATCCCGAGGATGTTGAGTCTTATGGAGCCATCATGTTGCTCACTATGGTTGAGATTTTGTCTCTAATGATCTCATCAGTTTTATCTAATACTAGTCATAACCTCCACCTTCATATGGAGTGTGATCAACCTATTGCACCCACACGAGTTGTTGACTCTTTTCATTCACTTATTTCCTAAATACTAATTTTCCTTCAGATACGACCATCCTAGATGATATGGATTCCATAGATAATTCCAAAGATGAGGTGACAGATTGATCATATTTTTCTGATTCAGAACCAATGAGATTTAGCATGATGAGTTTCAATCTATGATTGGGGGCATTTCCTGAGGCATCCAATAGACCTCCTAGTATCGACCCTTTTCCACCTTGGTTATCTTTTTTGAAACCTACCACTGATATTTTTTCTTTCCCTTCCATCGAATATTTGCATTTTTTTACCTTATTTATGTCTTGATGGGAATCATCAAGGACCTATGATAGCTCAAACGACTACTCATGATTATTATCTGCATATGCATAAATTCATTCCTATGTAGCATGGCCCCAATGCGGTAAGCGATATGATGCTAACATTGGCTCATGATTTCATCGATTATGAAAATGATCCTTGGTTGGAGCCTTGCAATGGGATCTATCCTACACAAACCATCAAACTGTGTAGTGCCTTGTACATAGGTGTGTGATGTGATTTTTTTTTTGTTTTTCATACATCCTGTCCAAAAAACAAAATCCATTTTTTTTATTTTTTGAGATTTCATTACACATTTTGACTCTGGAATCTACTTTACCTATTTTGATAGGAGTCCATGAACATTTTTTTGGCGACTTCCACCAAAATCTAGGTATATGTTTTCAAACTGAAATATAAGGATGTTGATACTGAGAGGGGGGTGAATCAGTATCAAGTACAATTTAAAACCTTTTTCAACTTATACTTAAACCATTCAACTATATCCAATGAGAAATGAACAATAGTATAAGAGTTACACCAATACACCATAATACACCA
>SNQJ01S0097376.1:31421-54809 GCA_010110895.2 Picea sitchensis
CTGAATCAGGAAGATAATCAGGCTCCACAACCAACAATTGTGTGGTTTCCCAGCCTCATCCTTAGACTGATGTGTTATGTCATGGTTAAACCCCTTTCTCTTTCTTGGGACCGATATTTTACCTCTTCCTTGCTGAATTTTGTTTCTGGTCATCTTATCCTCTGCCTTCAGCGCAAACTGATAAGCATCCTCCACGGTTCTGACTGACATCATGTTGAGATTGTCCTGGATCTCATATCTCAAGGCATTTATATATTTGGCGACTTTCTCTTCATCTCTCTCCCTTTGTCCAGTTCTGATGTTCAGCCGGTAAAACTCTTCGGTGTACTCCTTAACTGTCATCCCTTTCTGTCTCAGGTTCTGCATCTTTCTAAACAAATTTATCTGATAATCTTTCGGCATGAACGTAGCCTTCAGCTTGGCTTACAATTCTATACCAAATATTTATCCTTTGTTTTCCTTTGCTTCTTCTCTCAGCCTGTAGTTCATCCCACCACAGTGTTGCATGTCCTTTTAACCTGGTGACTTCCTGCTTCACCTTCTTCTCCTCATCGACATCTTCATCTTCGAAGTGTCTATCCATAGATCTTATCCAATCCAATAGTTCTTCAGCATCTAGGTTTCCCTCATACATGGGAACCTCTATCTTAGCTCTGCCTCCCATTCTGGCAACTGCTTTCAACAAACGTTCCTCTACAACATCTTCTCCTGCAGCTTCTTCAACTTCAACCTCTTCACTTTTTGCTTCACTGACGTCTTCAACGTCAGGTGCTCTTCTCTGTGTTGCTTCCATTGTTTCCAATCTGGTGTGAAGTTCTCGCATCTCCCTCTCTACAACACGGTTGGCTAAAGATGCATCTCTTCTCCTTGGTGGCATTGTGTTGACTTCTTGTCACACATAGAGTACAACTCTAGGTTCTATGTCTCTTCCTCTTTCTATTTCTCCTGAATTCTACAAACAAAGAACAATCATCCCTGATACCACCTGTTGTAGACCCCCTACCACCTGTTGTAGAGAAAGTAGCTGCAGTTGTGTAAGGAGTCAAAGAAGTCTGAGAGCACAAGCTCTGTGTTTTGCAAGTTTTCATAAGTTATCGGAACCGAAGCTTGACACATTTTTTTGTATTATGTAATCTCGCGTAGCGCCCAAGTTCTTAATATATTAGATATCTGTGTGTTGATGTATTTATGAGTTATGTAGTGTTCAAATATTCTGAAAGTATCATCTCTATGTTTATGCTAAAACTTAATTTCATGGTTATGTGTTGAGAATAAACACAACGATAAGAAATTGTTTCATTAAGTGTTTTATCATAGAGCACAGTATATTGAGCAATCTGTGAACTACGTGGTAAGTCCTAAGAGTTCAGCGATGAAGAATTCAACTGCGTGGTTTTTGTAACTGTGTTAAACAGATTTTTTCTATGCGATGTAGATCCGATATCTGGTATCAAAGAAGGTTGATCAAAGAAAGTTTTATCAGAGTAAGTTTCAAGAGCAGAAACTTTGTTGTAAGGTGAAAATATGGCTTCTACTTCAAATCTGCAACGTCCCACTTTTACAGGAAAAAATTATGATTTATGTTCCTTAACCATGAAGGAATTATTCAGGGGTCAATATGTGTGGGAGATAGTCAAGAATGGCTATGTGGAACCAGCAGATCAGGCATCATACAATGCACTCACACAAGCTGAGAAGGATGCTTTGAAAGATCAAAGGAAGAAGGATGGAAAGGCAATGTTTTACATTCATCAAGCCATGCATGAAAGCATACTCCCAAGAGTTGCATCAACAAAGCAAGCCAAGGAAGCATGGGACATATTGTAGACTTCTTATCAAGGTATGGACAAAGTCAAGACTTCAAAATTACAAATTCTTAGAAGAGGTTTTAAAACTTTGTCAATGAAAGATACAGATTCAGCAGATTCCTTTTACACCCATGTTGTTGTCCTAATAAATCATATTAAGTCTCATGTTGAAACCATAGAGGATAGAAAGGTTGTTGAAAAAGTACTTAGGATTCTTCCTCCTAAATTTGATCCTCTTGTTGTGACCTTAGAAGACAACAAAGACCTGAGTTAGTTTAGTCTAGATGAGTTGCAAGCCTCCCTCATTAATCATGAACACAAATTAAATAGATCGAATATGTCATTAGAAAATGCATTTTCCGCGCAGTCATCTATAAGTCGTTGAAGAGGAAGGGGGAGAGACAACTCTAGAGGCAAATGAAGGAGTTATGTCAGAGGTGGATGCAGTAGCAGTCCTGCAAATACTGGTGGAAGAAGTCAAAGTCAAAATGGCAATCATCCAAGTAGTAAGAGATTTGATAAATCAAATATTCAGTGCCATTAATGTAAAAAGTATGGTCATTATGCATATGAATGCAGGAAGAGACAGTATAATCAAAACAATCAAGGTCATGATGAGTCAAATATTGCAAATACTCCCTCCAATCTTATTTTTATGGCACACACCAAAGAAATGCCTATAGTATCATCAGTTGAATGAAATGTTTCTCAAGAAATTCCATGTGACATACGGTATTTATATTCAGCCTACAGTAATCAGATGACAGGAAACTTAGAATTGTTTTCTAGTTTGGATAAATCAATACAAACTAAATTTACACTTGGAACATATATCCAAGTCATTTTCTTAGGTAAAGGCAGTGTTAACATTTTAACTAAATAAGGAGAGAAAAATGTTTTTCATGATGTACATTATGTTTCTGGCCTAAAACATAATTTGATGAGCACATGAAATTTTTTACAAAAATGATACAGAATCTACATGGAAGATAATCACTGTGTGATTATGGACAGATGTCCAAGAAATCAGCTGATTGCAAGAATTCAGATGACAAGCAACAAAATGTTTCCATTAACATTGAATCCAACCATGAAGAGAGATACAATGCAAGTTTTCTATGACAAAAAAGATGCACAGTTTGACACTGCATTCAAATCAAAAAGTGAATAAGTAAGTGTGCATTGTTCCAAGGAAGGAAAAAGTAGTGCGCAAAATTTCAAGAAAGAAGAAGGCAGTAGCACAGAGCTGCGGACATCATTCCAATATGAAGTGCAGGATGATTCTTGGCTATGGCATTCCATATTTGGACATTTAAACTTTGGAGATCTGAAGCTGCTACATACAAAGGATATGGTGAAATGTTTTCCATTGATTGAAAAACCTAAAAGAATATGTGAAGGATGCATCTTTGGAAAGCAAAATAGAGAGTCTTTTCCAGTTGGAAAATCATATAGAGCAAAAGATCTATTGTAAATTGTGCATTCAGACATATGTGGACCAATGCAAACACCATCTATAAGAGGAAGTACATACTTTCTTACATTTATTGATGATTTCTCAAGAAAAACATGGATTTATTTCCTAAAACATAAATCCGATGCATTGGGTTGTTTTCAGTAATTTAAATCACTTGTGGAGAAGCAGAGTGGTTATTATATTAGGATTCTAAGAACTGATAGAGGAGGAGAATATGTTTCAAGAGATTTTCAGAAATTTTGTAAATTTCATGGCATCTACAAGCAATTCGCTGCACAATATATGCCATAACATAATGGTGTCACAGAGAGGAAAAATCAAACCATTATGGAAATGGCACATAGTATGTTGGAAACCAAACATTTTTCAAATGAATATTGGGCTAAGGAAGTAGCAATTGTAGTATACATCATGAACATATGTCTGACAAAGAGTGTGAAAAACAACGTTCATCAAGAATCATGGACATGTATGAAGCATAATGTGGTGCACTTGATACTTTTTTGTTGTGTCACATACGCACATGTTCCAGATGAGATGAAAAATAAGTTAGATAAAAAAATGATAGAAATGTATACGTGTTGGATATTCTGAAGATACAAAAGCATACAAGTTGTATGATCCCATTGCAAGAAAATTCATAATCAGTCGTGATGTTCAATTTGTGGAGAATGAAGCATGGGATGGAAGCATATAAATTAAGGATAGTTGAAGTTCTTGATGTTATTGGGTATGATGATATGGAAGATGAAGTGGTTCAAATGCCAGTTATAATCCAGTGTGTAGTTCCTTCCAATTCTGGAACTGACACAAATTGCAGCACAAACTACTCCAATGAGATCTGTAGGTGCGTAGTCCACACCTAGAGCGCAGTAAATTCCAGCAAGCAATCCAAGTAGTTCTACATCTCCAGATCCAACATTAGCAAGTTTTTTACCAATAAAGACAAGAAGTTTGCATGACATTTGTAATGTTGACACAACAAATTCATTTTCATTCTTTGCTTTGTTTTCACAAATAGATGATCAATTAAACTTTGAGGAAGTTGTTAAAGATGATGTATGGGAACAAGCCATGGATGAAGAAATCAGATTCCTAGAGAACTCATTGCAACAAAAACTACTCCAGTGAGATCGTCAGGTGCGCATTCCACACCTAGAGCGTAGCAAATTCCAACAAGCAGTCCAAGTAGTTCTACATCTCCAAATCCAACATTAGCAAGTTTGTTACCAAGAAAGACAAGAAGTATACATGACATCTATAATGTTGACATAACAAATTCATTTTCAGTCTTTTCTTTTTTTTCACAAATTTATGATCCATTAACCTTTGAAGAAGTTGGCAAAGATTATGTATGGGCAGAAGCCATTGATAAAGAAATCAGATTCCTAGAGAACAATCAGATATGGAATTTGGTAGATGTACCTGAAGACAAGGATGTGATAAGTGTCAAGTGGATTTATAAAACCAAGCAAGATGCAGAAGGAAATGTGCAGAAGCACAATGAAAGGTTAGATAGAAGAGGTTTTACACAACAACCTAGAATTGACTTCAATGAAACATTTGCATCAATTGTGCATATGGACATAGTCAGGACTGTCTTGGCCATTTCTACGTAGAATGAATGGTTTGTTTATCGAATGGATGTAAAGTCATCATTTTTTAATGAACATTTAGAGGAAGAAGTATATGTGAAACAACCACAAGGCTATGAGATTCCATGACAAGAAAACAAAATGTACAAATTGAAGAAGTCATTGTATGGGTTAAAGAAAGCTCCCAGAGGTTGATACAGTCGCATAGATACCTATCTCACTCAGAATGGAATTAAAAGAAGTGAATGTGAGACAATACTATACATCAAAGAAAATCAACAAGGTAATATGTTAATTGTTTGCTTATATGTAGATGATTTGATTTTTACAGGTGATTTTGGCATAGAAGAATTTAAGTCAATCATGAAGGATGAGTTTGAAATGAATGATTTAGGGCTTATGAGATATTTTTTGGACACATAATTCCACCAGTTCAAAGATGGTATATTTATTTCACAATCTAAATATGCACATGAAATTTTGAAAAGATTCAACATGATAAATTCCAAGGAAGCCCCAACACTTGTCATAATAGGATTGAAGTTAAGAAAGGAAGATGAAGGATCTAAAGTGGATCCCACTCTGTTTAAAATGTTGTTAGGCATCCTTATGTATCTGGGGGAAGAAAGGCATGATATTATGTATGGAGTGAGCCTGATTTCAAGGTTCATGGAAACTCCAAAAGAATCCCATTGGAAGGCAAGAAAAAGAATTCTGAGATATGTAAATAGAACAAAAGACTTTGGCATTTTGTATTCTACTTTAGAAGACTTCAGACTTATTGGATACACTAACAGTGATTTTGGAGGCACCATAGATGATAGGAAAAGTACCTATGATTACATATTTCATTTTGGAACATGTATAGTGTCATGGGAATCAAGGAACCAACCCATTGTGACTCTTTCTTCAGCAGAAGCATAGTACATCACAACTTGTCAAGCAGTTTAGATGAGAAGGATGTTAAAATATTTGATGCAGGAAGAACAAGAACCAACTACAATGATTTGTGACAACAATTCAACCATCATGTTGTAAAACAACCATGTGTTTCACATGAAAACCAAGCATATTGATACAAGGTATAATTTTATCAGAGAATTGGTGAATAACAAAGAAATTCATTTAGAATTTTGCAGGTCTAAAGATCAAGTCACAAGTGTATTTACAAAATCTTTGGCAAGAGATGCATTTTAGAAACTACACAGTTTTCTAAAAGTTGGCGTAGTAACAGATGTTTGATAGTTCATGTCAATTAAAAATTTTGATGTAAATTTTGTATTTTGTAAACTCACCTACTTATAATTAAGGGGGAGTGTTGGAGATATTAATTACAAGTCATGAGCTTCACTCTTACGCATACTCTGCCTGTCGTGGAAAACAAAGATGTTTATTCTATCAGACACGACAAACAAGAAGTGTTAGTGGGAGCTTATTTAATGACCCGATCTTTATCTTTATCGAGCTTTGTTATGCAGATAAGAGTTAGTTGAAATTTGTTGTCATCTTAATTGTCTGAGTCAGTTTTACTTCTACAGGAAGTCTTTTTCCTCATCTATATATGTTTGAGTCTATAGGTATTCGATACAAGCAAAGAGTAGAATGTAATTTGATAGTTAGCAAGCAACAACAACTATGTAAGGAGTTGAATAAGTCTGAGAGCACAAGATCTATGTTTTGAAAGTTTGCAAAAGTTGTTGGAGTCGAAGCTCTACACAGTTTGTTGTATTATGTAATTGCGTGCAATGCCCAAGTTCTTAATATATTAGATATATGTGTGTTGATGTATTTATGAATTCTATAGTGTTCAAATATTATGAAAGTATCTTCTCTCTATTTATGTTCAATCTTAAGTTCATGGTTATGTGTTGAGAATAAACACAACGACAAGAAATTGTTGTTTCATTAAGTGTTTTATCATAGCACACAATATATTGAGCAGTATGTGAACTGTGCAGTAAGTCCTGAGAGTTGATGTGAAAATTCTTCTTGGAGTCTTGCTTAGCATCTTTACCTGAGTTTTTAGCGTTGTAGATCTGAGAATTCTCATGGTCAGATTCCAATTCTCATTCTCATGGTTAGTAGGAAACTAGTAAACAAATAACACGTTTCTTGATGATTTTAATTTGATGATTATAATATGGCAATTAAGTATAAATAAGAAGAAAAAATAGACCAAAATCCATACCATGTAAACGAATAAAATAGCACACAAATCCTGCAAAAAGCATTCCAGTAATGACATCATTCATTGTTTGCAAGTTGAAGATATTTATATCATATCAACTAGGCTTGGTGGCACTATATATGTGAGAAAAGTCGTTGATAAAATTCCTTTGGGCACTGATATATATCACCTTCTCTTATCCTAAGAGTCAAAAGAGCTTTTAATGTATTAGTTCTGTTATGTTACTTTTGTTGTACTAAGACTCAAAAAAGAAAGATTTTAATTTCTTGGTTGTCATTTTTAAAAGATTTTGTGTTTAATTGTAGGATTATATTGGTTATAAAAATAATTGAGTAAAGTTTAAGGTTTATTTATACTAATAATTAATAATAATAGGATTAAAATATTTTATTTTCAATAATTTTAATGATTTATGAAAACATGGTTATACTATTTTTTTTTCATTGTAAAATTAATGTAAAATAAATTGAATACTAAAAAATTCTTTTTCAAATTAGAGGTTGTCTAAACCTTCCACTTTTTGAGCTTTTTCATTGTTTAAAATACACTTTTTAATGCATAAGTGGATTAATTTGGAGAGCCAACGATTTTTGAGGGGATTTCAACAAAATTGATCAGAAAATATAGCAATAAAAACTCAAAAAAAATGGAACCTTTAGATTAGTAGTTTCAAATTATTCTAACAAAATTTTAATCAAAATTATAAAAGAATTATCTTTAAACTTCTGAAGTGGGGAAAAATGCTAGGCGCTAGGCCATGGTCCAACTATTTAATGCTCGTTCTTACCGACAATATTAAAATAATAAAAACAAACTTTCCAAAAGTCTTAATTGGGGCAAAAATCTTGCTCAAAACAATAGTCCAACGATTTAATTCCATGCAATCTTAATTGCGGCGAAAACGCCGGTGCAAGGCAATAGTCCAACGAATTAATTAATTTGTTGATTTTTTAGGTTGTCATTTTCAACGTCTTTATTACATCAGTTTCCGAGCTCAATAGAGACAAATAATGGGAATCATACTTTGAAAGTCATTTTCATTATTAATATTACCATTATGATGTGCAGTTATAATGTTATTATTAAGGGTCAACACACTCTAGAAGTTTTATAATCTACTTAAGTTTTCATGTAGTGTATATATATGTTTATCAAAAAATTCCTCATCCTTTTTCCTATTTTGTGTTTTTATTTCCTTTTTTCCTATTTTGTGTTTTTATTTGTTATCTTATATACAAAGTATTATTAATTATATTTTCAAATCTTCTTCAAATTTCACAAAATTTTCAAACAATTCACAAGTGTTCATTGTCATCAAAGGATGTTTGGCAAGGAAGTTTACCAAATTCCTTAATGTGTTTATTTTTCTTCTTTATGTTTTCATTCTTTACATTACAATCTAAATGTATCTCTATATAATTCGCTTACATCTTTATAATTCCTTTTAGCCCAGTCATGCCAATTTATTATCCTTATTAATTATCCACTATTATCTTTATTAATTATCTCATATTATCCATAATAATTATCTATCTTTTATCTTTTAAAACTATGTCTATCTCATTAATTTTTTTTGTTTGATCTTATAATCTCAACAATTAATTTTAATACTTTGTTAATTTCATTATTTTCTTGTAATCCATTAACTAATTTTTATGATTTTTATTATTATTTTAATTTTATTTTATCTCCTAATATCAATCATTATTCTTCAACCGTTTCTTTAAATACATACCACAACACTCTTTTCTAACATATTATCTTCATTTGTATGATGGGTGGAGTGTCCACTAAAGATGTTGGATGTTTATGCCATTTTTATCTAGACAATTGTTCTATAAAATGTTTTTTTTCATTTATATTATTTAAATATAAATGAAAATCAAATACTAATTTTTCTTTTATTTGTAAAATAGGTGTTTTATTTTTTATTGTTTATATATATATATATATATATATATATATATATATATATATATATATATATATATAGAAAACTCATGTTTTATACTCTAGTCACTATTTTTAATTTATCTATATGTGAAGTTTGGGGATGAAGTATCTTTAGATAATCTTGGAGAAAGATAGAGGATAAAGAATTTTATGACTTATGATCTTAAAATTAGAAACAATACAATTTATCATATCCTCCCTCATAAAGTGGGCCTCAAAACCATTTGGGGTGCCCAAATCTTGAGTAAATCATTAAGGAACACAATATTTATGATTAAATATAATATTGAACAAATAAGAATTTTATATGGAAAGTATGCAAATGGAATCTCACTCATGTTGATACTTTTAGGTAATTAAATGTTCATTTATTAACTCATTATAATTTTAACCTTTCAAAGACTAATGGATTATATTGCATTCATGCTCTAATTAATTCATAGAGGTTTACAATCTTTGATACCTTGAGTAAATTTCCAATATTTCAAGTCTTATTACAATATTTGTTAATATCTAAAATAAATTAATAGATGTGACATGTGTGTACAAATAAGTATTGATGGCTATAATTAATAAGGACACATGGCAAACTCTTAGTTTTTTATTTTTAATTTTAAAATTATGTTTCAAACTTACAATTAAATGTAAAACCACATAAAAAAAATTGTCTAATCATAGTAACAACCAATCACAAAATGAAATTTATATTTAGAAAATTTAGAATTTATTTTGAATTTAAAGAATAATCAATTTAATACAGATAATTTTTGGATATTTTGAAACTTTATGGCAAAAGTGAAAAAATGCAAATTATTTAAAAGTTAAAGCACATTAACTACAAATTAATCCACTTTCAAATTATTTTTTTATAATGTAAAATTTATATTGATTATAAATAATAAATTCCTCTCAATAAATGTTAATTAATATATCTAAATTTCCTCATATACTTATGAGAGAGAACATAGGTTTATAATATAATTAGATGTGAAAACCAAAAAAAAAATTAACCATACTATACAAATTTGAACTACTTATATAACCTCATAACTCTAGAGGAAGTAGTGACAAGTATGCATAGTTGGATGGTGAAAATTTATATGGTTTGTATAAAGTTTCATGGTTAAGGGTAGAAATAACTCATAACTTATTAATTTGTTTGCTATATTTAATTACCAAGTCATTAAACTCCCAACTTTTAACATACTAACCTCATAAATTTAAGTTAAACATGATCCATTAATCCACTAACTCCAACCCACTACCATAAACCACTTAATACATAACCCATATAACCAAAAATAGCCCCAACCACTAATCTACTAACCACCTCACCATTTACCCACTAACCAACACTCCCTCTAACCATTAATCCACTAGCTCAAACATTCTTTCCCTTTAGCTAGTTTAGCCCTGAGGGTAGGTGCTTTGGGTCATGAGAATCAAGTCATGGTGAATTGGCTTGAGCTTCCTTCTTCTCTAAGAGAATCAATTACTTATATGGAGGAAGTATCCCCTTGGAATAATCTATCATTTTATGGAAATGTCTCCTTAAAATAATCTAGCCAATTGAAAGGGATAATTATATTCTAGTAAGAAAGTAATGGTTACTTGTTCTGGTAAGCCTTGTAAATCATCCCTCCAAAGCTAGTATTCGGGCTTGTAAACCTCCACTATAGTATCATGCACTGCTTAATAGTTGTACTCTTACCTCAAGAAAGTAGCAAGCAAGTGGATTTAACTATCACATTACCCATTCTCACCTAACCCAAGGATGTAATTAAATAGACGAAGGAAGCTTATCCACTAAAGGGAGTTTTCTTTACCTCTTACCTCCTTATACTTTTGGGTGGGATATAACCCTTGATCCTTGACCTCCTTACAATCCAAGCAAGTGCTTCATGTGTTCTAGTTCAGTTATACTTTGGAGTGTTATGGATAGGACTAATATGAGTCTTTTTTTATTCATCAATTTATTTATTTTAAGAACATTTTGAAAACTTCAATTTACGTGTGTGACATTGTCAATAGTTAATAACACCTAAATTTGTTCAATTCTACTTCAAATTTTAAACACATGGAGTAACCACTCTTATTTCCATTTTGATTTTAGGCAATACATAAGTGATACATTGTTACAAGTTTTAAATATTTCATAATTATTTTAACTTTTCACTTTGGATTACCTACAACTATTACATAGACATATTTCTAAGAGGTAGGTACAAGCAACTTTGTTGCTAATTTCACTTGTTAAAAATGGTTTATAATGAAAAATGATTGTTGCTAGATCCAATGGTCATTATGGAACACAAAGAGATATGTTTTTTAAAATGACCATAGCATTCACAAACCAAAAAATACCCAAAAACACATGGAATCTTCATGTCAAATGTGGAGCCTAAATTCATTGTTAAGAAAACACTACCATAACCTCCACTATTGATTTTAGGATTATGTACCAAAATTATTTAATATTTAATGCGATAATTGAAAATTTAATGAGATGTATACTAACTCACATTGTAGAAAGTGAGTTGTGTTAGCTCAAGATACACCAATTTAATAGGTTCACTCATACAAAGTTTTAAGAAAAGAAAGGTGGTCAATGGTTTCATAAGCCATAGTCTAACTATCCCTACATTTGGCTCTTTCACGGGGATATTTTGTTTAATTTGGCCGAAATCCAACGAGAAATTGTTCGATATTCTTATTTGAGTGGTAAATCATGTATCATCTAAATGCCCAAGGGGTTTTTAAGCAGATCCATTTTTACATTCCAAAATGTAATTTAAAGAACAAAAATGTGATTTTATTACTGTTATGTTTGTCAGGATTTTAAATGAAAATATTAAAATGTAAAACAGTTAGACAATGTCATTTCAAAATTTTGTTGCATGAATGAAAAATGATAATTAACCTCAGAAATCATTTGGTTGTAGTAAAATTTAGTGGGAAACAAATCCAATAAACCAAGAATTCAAATTTTCAAGTCAAATGGTGTAACACCCTATTTCCCCCAATTTGTAATTAATCATAGAATAGGAATTACCATGCTAATGCATGAGGAAAATGTAAATGTATTATTGTTGTGAGTTGCCAATATACATTTGTGGGGTGAAGCCTTGAGAAAGTACTATCCATGATATCATAGAGGAAGAATGTGAAAACCATACAAGAGGGTTCATATATCAAATAACCCTAAATCTTCATGATAAGGATGACAAACCTCCTTCAAATCCCAAAGAAAGAAAGGCAGTCAATGAAGAAGGATGGTGGTTGGGCACCAACCACCCCATGAATGGAAACGTGGGTTGTCGATGAGAATGCTACTTGAGGGGCCTGGGACCTAAGTTCCCTTCTGACAGGAAAAGGGAATAGGATAGGTCCGTGAATCGTCCAAGGTAAAGAGGGACACAAGGAGGAGAAGAGACACGAGGCGAAGAATGGTAGATTAAAGGAGAGCGATGCTCTCAATGGATCACAGAACAAGGCATTGAGCTTGATGTGAAAGAGCATCTGAGAAACCTCGTCAACGCCACAACCAAGTGAGAATCTCCGGTTAGAAAACAGGACTTGAATAGAAGCTGAAATAGAGAGAACCCTCGAGAAGAGTGAGTTCCCTGGTTATATCATGGCTTGTACGAGGGTGGCAGATCTTGTATTGAGTCCTCTGAGCCTATATACCGGTGGAAGGAAGAAAACCCATTGTCAGTTGGTTGGAGGCAACCTGTTATAGATAAGTGATTTCTTACTGTGTAATTTAGTTATGGCGAGGATGAATTTGGTTATATGGTGTATGTTTTAGGAATTGTGCTTGATTTTTGAATGGATATGCTGTGTCTCTTTCCTTACTGCTTGGATGCATAATTAGGCCAGTAAGATTTTATATGGATAGGACATGATTGGTACTCATAAATACTTGTGTCCTAAGGCAGCTTGAGTTAGAGCCACAGGCGTGAGTTAGGCCGACCTTAAACATAGTTTCATGTACACATGCCAGCCTTCCTAGTTGTCTAGAGTCCCTTGGAGGGCGAATTCACTTAAGCTCGGAAGTGGTGTAGTTATGCAGGGCTCTACTTGAGCAACTAGAGGCAGGAACTCACTCAAGTCCTAGACCCGTGAAGTGAGCGCAAGGGGTGCGCGAAAGAATCTTTTAAGAGTCAAGCCCAGGAGAAGGAGCGCAAAAAATCTTAATTTCTTCATAGCCAAAGCTCGAGAGGAAGAGAAACAACAACCCTTAGATCAAGCGTGAGTGTGGTCGAACCATTAGAAATCGTCCGGGCACCACGGGATAGCGTGCAAGAGGAGAGGATTTGAATGGATGGTATAGAACTGTCAGATATGGAGCGGGGACCGAAAGTCGTTGGATCCGAAGATAGGCACATGAAATAAGTCCCGAAATCACTTCAACCATTGGATCGTTGGAGGACATGTGGCGAACATCAGGAAGCCACCGGGGTTTCGAAACTTAGGCATATAAGGGTGGTGAAGAGCGAGGATTCACAATCACCGAAAACGCGAGGGTTATTCTGGATCATTGGATCCAGAGGCGACCTATGTGAGAATCTGAGACATCGGAGTTTCGACATTTGGGATACCTAAAAGGAAAATCTCTTGTACTAGCCAATCTTGAAATTCCGACTTACGAAACCCCTAAATATGGCATAGCATGTCTAAGTTTGGATATTTGTTGTTTTGGCACCAGTAATCGAGGTGATTCCATATCCGTCAGTCATGAAATCGACTTGAAACCTCGAAATAGTATAACATGTTTAGAGGTTGGTGTTTCAGGGTGTTTGATTGCAGAATACCAAGACGTTCCTTGTCTTGTATCACAATCTGTTACTGAAACCCCGGAAATGGTATAAGCGTGGATTGGGGATTTGGTGTTTTGATGTTTCGGCACCGTACCCAAGGAAAATTTCCTTGTATTTGCATGTCGCGAAATCCCGACTTGAAACCCGAAATGGTATACCATGGTTAGAGTTTGGTGTTGATGTTTACGCACCCGGTTCCCAGGTAGAACACCTTGTATTTTCACATGTGAAATCCCGACTTGCAAAACCACTGAAACTTGACTTAAGCATTATATATAACCGAACCATTAGTTTGGCTCCGGAAAACCGGATGTGAGACCTATTTCATCACACATAGTAGAAACTCTGAAGTTAGTTTAGAGGATATATATGAGCTTTGGAGTTTAAGCTCCCGGACATCCTAGGTGCGAGATCTCTTTATTAGATCACACATCCGGCGTCGATGTGAAGTCCTGGTAGGTGAAATCTCGGAGCAGACTTGGTGTGAATAGGATTTTAGGTTTTGGGGTTTTGAAGAGTCGAACTCAACTCCTTGCATTCAAACTCCCAATTTTGAAGTCGAGAAATCACCCGAAGGTGCCTGTAACCCAGCTCGGGGTCACAACCGAAGGACACATGGAAGTGAATCCTACACTTGGTACATGAATTGTACACGATGGATTTTCGATGAAAGAATCAGTGATTTGGTTTGGTCAAGGTCCCAATTGGAATACCTAGCCTACGCCAGAACCTCGTAGGAATTTGGAAACTCTGTCCTAGATGATGAAGAAGAAGAAAAGGCAGAAAATATTGGTTCGTAGTGGGTGTGTGAAAATTGGTATCAAAGCATGGTTACAACGCCCAGTGCGGGAACAATGGCGAGCCGTATAAGGAGATGTTGTTATCTGCATTTACTCCTTAAGGAAAAGAACATGATTGAACTTGTGATTTTGGGATTTCTTATTGAATTCCAACAAAGGAATAATATTGTTCCTTTGTCAAAATGATATACTCTTATAGGAGTAGCGAAATGCAGCGATGAGTGTTCGCGATAAGACTTGAGTGTGAATAACAAAGGTGGATTAAATTGTGCTATGAAGCTGCACTAGCTAGAAAAGGGACATGAACCAAGTTGTTCTGTTATAGTGTGACAATGGCTACCTACTAAGTAGGTATAGTCTCTTGCAATTGAGATGGTTGGTTAGGTAAGAATTAGATCCAAATGAACTCCTTCATGATTTGGGAAATACGGTAAGGGCGTGGATCCTTAGGGAAGTTATGATTCTTGTGTTATTAAAAGACTAAACATTGAGTATATAAATCCTCATGATTTAGAGGACTGATGAAAATACGTAGGGTTAGATTTACCTGGCCTATAATGGTTAGGATCGATAACAAGGATAATCTGTTTAAGATTAAGAGGAGTCCTTTGGCATTGTTGCTAATTCCCAAGAGTTACCCTTTTTGGTTGTTCCCATAAGAGAGGGTAACATCCGTATGCGTTATGACTATGAGATTAGTCACGTAAAAGTAACTTAAAATCTCGAGAAGAGATAGCGGAGAAATCCTTCAAAAAGAGTTTTGAAGATTGGATAGGATCGAGGATCAAGATCCATTCATAAAGAGCGAAATGTTTCAAGTTGTTCGATCTGGACAAGTAGCGCACTGGTTAGTTGCAAGGAGATACAGGAATTTTGCAAAACCAAAGGGCTTGGAATAAAGCAATGAAATTCATGAAAAGGATCATATCCATTGATCAAGGAGCGATTTGGACCATTGATCGTCCGAAGAGAATTTCGCAATTTCGGATACCAAGAGTCCGAGAGGTAAGATTTCGGGAGACTAGAGGTCCCAGGCCACGAAGTCTCGAAAGTGTCGGGACCTTTCATCACTAGAGGACAAGTGGTGGAGGATTGAGGTTTTAGGAAAATCCCCGAAAGGAGCCATTTCATCACTCACGGTATGCGGGGATGCGAAGGGAAAAGAGTTATGTCTTGAAGCCCCCAAAAAAAACTGTTGAAAAAGGATGGAAACATGGGATGCGGTTGGATAAGTAATTAAGTTGATATCTCAATAGCGGCACACCAGTATTCAGGTACCAGGAAGTCAAATGAGCAAGGACCGAGCAACCCTTGCATGTGAATCGCCAGCGAAATCACCAAAATTTGAAGGGGCCGATAGAAAGCCGACATTTGACATCTGGATTCAACATTTTGGTAGTCCTGGAGACAAGGAATCCAAACTTTTGAGGATGAAAACCCTGAAGTCTAAAAAATGTGACACAAAGAGGAGTGGGGATGCGGTCATATCGGGATATCAGGAATCAATATTTCGGGAATCCCGTAGATGAAAAGTCAGAACGCTTGACATTAGAATTCGAGAGTCATGAAATTTCTTAGAGCGAGGGATACACCTCCTTGGAGGAGAAAGTCGGGGATCGACATTTCAACATTTCAGCACTCTTGGGTTTTAGAGTCGAAGACGAGTTCCTTACTGTCGAAATCAATCACAAAATGCAAAAGCGCCTTTTGTTCGGATTGTGGTCACTGCTGGTGGTCATGAAGGAAGAAGGAGAGAACTAGTGTATTGATGAATACTTAGGCTGTGTTCAATTGTACTTGAGTGCATGAGGTTAATGCATTGTGAAGCTTCATAATATGAAGCATGATATTAATATCGGTAAGGTATGAATGATATTAAGCGTGCAAGTAATGCACATGTATGATGTAAAGTATAAGTATACTAGAGGTCCAATATGATTTCCTGATGAGTGAAACGTGAAGGCAAGAAGTACACTTGCCAAAATTGAATGAATACCATGGATACATGGTTGACTCCGTTCTGAAGAGTCGTTTACTCTTTCATTTAATTGCACTAGATTTTCTTGGGGGAATGTACTCCATTCCCCCGAGAAAATCCAGTGCAATTAAATGAAAATGTAAGCAGTGAGGATGCTCTAATGTCATGGTAAGAGGCAAATGTTTTTGCCTTTGAGAGTCACATGAGAAGGATTGTGAACAATCCTGAGATGACTCATTTAAAAATGGAAATGTGGGCTATGAAATATACCTACGATAGCTACATGCAAGCTTAGGATCATGAATATGGTTAATTACATCATGTGTAGTTAACAAAAGTTTCATTTTTATATTCCTTGAGGGGAATATTTGGTAAACTACTAAAAGGCTAACTTTCGAGGTTAAGAAAGGCCATCTGAAGTGGTGATGGATGCATTATTCTACGGAAGTTGCATCTTGAGTTCAGTGGAGGAACCTATATAAGGTCTACGTAGGATGAACCTGATCACAACCACGATAATTTTTAAGGTTGGACAATGAGGTACAAGGCACGTCCATGTCAGAATCTGGATTACATTTTGGAAAAGAATCATTTAAGTAATAGAAGACTAATAACCAAATATTGCCTGTCCATTTCCATCGTCCATCCATTGTCAGATCTGTCCATTCCACTCCATCCTTTCCATTCCATTCCATCCATCCATCCATTCCTCCATCCTTTCCATTCCATCCATCCATCCATCCATTCCATCCGCTCCCTCCATCCTCCATTTCCACTGTCCATATCCTCCTGTCCGTCCATCCTGTCCATCCATCCTGTCCATCCATCCATCCATTCCATGTCCATCCATCCATTCCTTCCTCCATCCGTCCATTCCATCCATCCATCCATTCCATTCCATTCCTTCCTTCCTTCCATTTCCTTCCATTCCTCCATCCTTCCATTCCATTCCACTCCATCCATCCATCCATTTCTCCATCCTTCCATTCCATCCGTCCGTCCTTCCATTCCTCCATTCTCCATCCATTCCATCCCGTCCATCCTTTCCATCCTTCCATCCTTCCATTTCCATTTCATCCTCCGCTCCCGTCCGTCGGCTCCATCCGTCCATCCTCCTTCGTCCATCCTACCGTCCATTCCTCCGTCCATTCCATCCTTCAGTCCATCCTTCCATCCATTCCATTCCGATACCCAAAGATAATTTTCTTGTCTTAGCATGTCAGCGAAATCCCAACTTGTGAATCAGCGAAATGGTATAGCATGGTTAGAGTTTGGTGTTTCGGTGTTTTGGCACCCGGGATACCCAAGGGTTAGTTTTCTTGTACTCGCCAGTCCCGAATTTCTGACTTACGAAACCCCAAAATGGTATAGCATGGTATAGCATGGTTAGAGTTTGGTGTTTTGGCATTTCGGCACTTGGGATACCCAAGGTCAAGTTTCCTTGTGATAGCACATTGGTGAAATCCCCAACTTCTGAGCCAGACAGCTTGATCTTAAGTATATATATGAACCGGAGTTTAAATCCCAAGAAACCTAGATACAGGAACCTTTTTGTCATCACACATCTTCCTTGAAACACCGACTTGCGAAACCCTAAAGTGAGCTTAGAGGATATATGCGGAAACTTAGGAGTTTGCCATCCCGGATATCCTAGGTGCAAGATATCTTGTCATCGCACATCTCAAAATCTCGATGGAAGTTACGGTAGGTGAAATCCCGAAGTGACTTGGTGTGAATAGGATTTATGGTTTCGTGGTTTGAAGAGTCGAAATACTTCGACTCCCTTGCATTCAAACTCGGTTTCGAAGTCGAAATGTGAAGGTGCCTTTGAAAACTGACCGGTCTAACCGAAGGACTACATGAAGTGAATCCTACACTTGGTGCATGAATTGGCCTGCAGTGGATTTTCGGCGAAAGAACTTGATGATTTGGTTTGGTGAAGGTCAGGTGGAAGACCTTCTTCAGCTAGAAGCTCATAGGAATTGGAAGCTCTGTCCCTCGATGATGAAGAAGAAGAAAAAGATGAAAAATATTAGTTCCCTTAGTGGGTGTGTGACAAATGGGTACTATCAATCAAATTTTCAAGCCAAATGGGTATTATAAATTCTTTCCTTTAGTTAATTTCTTAAAGTTTTACTATGTAAAATCTTAAAAGCCAATATATTCAAGTTGAACAAAACAACGCCTCCAAGATGAAAACCATGCACAAACCATTTCTCATAATCTCGATTTTTAGCATTTGATACATAGGGATGGGGATATTTTTGAACCCAAGTTCACCATAAAAAGTGTGAGTAAAATTCGCTAGTTAGCCAACCAATGCTTTAAAAATTCCCTTGATACTATACTAGCTTGGGATTGTGGACTTACAGATTGGATTGTTCCAACAACCTATCACTTCCCTAAATTCATTTTGATGTACCTATCACTTCCCTAAATTCATTTTGATGTGTGCTATTTTTTACGACCATAATCAAAGAATGGTGAAGTGTTAAGATGGTAAAAAGGTTATTTTTCATGTTACTAAAGATGTTATTTCTGAAATATTGTTATGAGATAATTAGATAATTCTAAAGAAAGAAGTTTTACGAGAACAAATTAATTCTATGAGAAAAAAAACTTTTATATTAATGATGTTACCATAGAACTCGAAGATGCCTGAACTAACATGTTGATAGGGTGGAAATGCCCTTCAACAGTAAGGGGTACTCCCTGGTACATGGTCCCAATCAGACTATGCATCGTTTGGTTTAGGAGACCCATCCGGATTCTGGCCCAACTACCATTGCTAGTTATGAGGGTGAATGGTTGGACGGTTATGCAAATGAAAGATGTAGATGAAGACTATCTAAATGTATAAAATAAATCTAATATAATATATCATATCCTATCTAGGAGAAAACCATTCTAACTGAATTAGCTGAAATGAAACTAAACTCTGCAAAACACTCCAATCAGATAGTTGTTATGAAGATGAAAATCTAGATAACACATGTATACAAATGTGTAACCAGGATAGTCCAAGTCATATTACTACATACATTAAAAACTCATATGCTCGAGACATAAACATGAGAAAGAAAAACACAGTTGTTATAAAAATAACAATAATTGCTTTAAGAATAGTCTATGGGCAACAATAAATCCTTACAACGCATTGTAAACAATAAATAATCTATTGAAAAATAGTTGACAACTAGCCACCATTTACAAACAACTCTTCTCTCTATCAAAACTGGCCTTCAGGGCTTCTCAATATTAGTTAGCACAATATTATCTCTCAAAATAGTTCTTGAGTCTATACATTGCTTGAAGAGACCCTACAAAATTAGCTTCTTCCTTTATTTATACAACTATTAGTAACTGCTAAAAATGACTTCTTGAATTCCTCAAGAAGCAGTTACAAAGTTGTTCATCTTCCCTCACTAATTATTGACATATGTGAGAATGAGGACGAAACTAAGGGTGGTTGGGAAAAATACGAAATAACATGTAGTTGTCAACAAATTCAAATTTTTTGTTTCATCTTATTCATCGACTCTTCTCCCTAATGTAAGTTTCCCACATTTCTAACTAGTCATAGAGATATATGATCCTACGGTAAGAAAGTTCCTCAAGGTTTGCTTCATGCATGGATGTGTTTCCATTGAGAGTATGCATGTCTTTTTCTAAGGTAGTCATGAACAAATGGATCATTGTGTGGACTTTGGTAGGTTCTATAAGATGTTTCTCTATCAATTCCATCATCACCTTTGTGGAAAATCCGATTATGTCTCAACTTTGACCCATTCTCTGTTAAATTTTATTAAGAAGTTTCTCCATTGTGAGGGTATTTTTGATCTCTTCTAGGGGAGGGAGACAACACTTATGTATTAAAACTTGTTCTACCTTGTGGAATTGTGCACAAATTGTCATTGATTTGCTCATCTCTTTTTCTACTTTCTACCCATATTGTTGACAATGGTCCAACAAAGTGTAATTAATCTTCCTTTCTATGCTTGAGGAGTGAGGGAGCTCAACCGACGCATCTTGGTTCTTAGCAATCCATTTATAAATATCGCCTAAACCTTCTCAGATGGTGATGAACCAGGTGTTCTTGGCCTACACTTGACTATGTTGTTCTATAATATTGGTTGTAGTCTGTTGAAAGAGATGCAGGTGGGCATACATGTCTGTGATGAATTCCTCTAGTTCTACTATGAATTTGTCTGCACTAGCCTTGAACCCATTCAAGATTCTCTCATTTATCTTCACCTACTTGAGCTGCTCTTCCATCTCTCTGATTATTGTATCCTTCTCTAGATTCCAGTAGTATAAGTTCCCAATGTTATGTTTTGTCTTTGTAGTGAAAGTGGTACCAACAGAGGCTATGGAGATTGGATCCTCACTAACTTCATATTTATTGTGTTGTTGTTCCTCAACTACCTTGTCTCCAACATCATTTGCTTCTTTCTGTGTCGCTTCTACCACTGTTGTTTTATATGTTGTAGCTATTTTGGTTGTTGTCGTTTGTTCTTCTTCTTTCTCGGCAGCCACCTTTGGTTTTTCTTCTACTTTAGTTGTTGTTCCCACTGATGCATCAACTGTATCTTTAAATATGTCTTCCTTAGTTTTTATCTTCGTGTGTGCTACATCTTCCTTCTTTTTGTGGCCTATTTATTTCTTTTTACTATTCATGTCTGTCATTTTTTCTTCTTCTTCCGTTGATCTAGAATGCACAGATGTGGTTGCAACAAATTCCTGTGTTGATGCTTGTTCTTATTCTTTATTTCAAGCTTCCTTGCAAGCTCTTTCTTCATCTTCGATTCTCCCTAGGGGATTTCCTTGTATCTTCAAAATAACTTCATTATATGTGGAAAAAGTGTATTCCCATGGGATGTTATATATGTTACAACACTCCTTAGCCACTTTCTTTGGGTCATTCCTTCTAAATCACTCTTCTATGAAGCGATACTTTAGTAATGTATCCACTTCATCCTGAGCTTGCTTGGTAGTCATGAATGAGCAGGATTCGATCCACAATGAGAGTGGGGTCCAAACAAATTTCTTTTGTTGTTAGAAAAATACCCCAACTCCATTGATAATTGTTTCATAAACCACTTCTCGGAGCACCAACTTATCTCGGACAACTCTAGGGAGCATATGTGGATCTTTGGTGGCTCCATATATTCCGATGTATGTGTTGTTCTTCATATATTCTAATGTATGTTTCATGCTCCATTAAGTACCAGTACCCTATCCTCCTGATTACTGTTAATGCCTTCTTCGTCATGAACATGGTTGGTGTTCAAAAAATGAATTCATATAATGGGGCCAGGAAGTTGTCACATATCCTATGGTACTATGTCCTATACTTGTGCTCCTAGAACACATTGCAGTAGATGTGGATGGCCAGGTCTATCGGGTGTCATTCCCAACCCATCTTAGGATATTGGTGTGACGTGCACATGATATCTAGAATATGTGAGGACATGTGAAAGTATGGAAATATTTCAGGTTACACTCCTTTGGCGACTATGATAGATTTTGTTAAGTTAGTAGACAAGATATCATCCCAGTTGAATGAAGACCCTTCATATGCATAGTAGTAGACTAGGGGCATACATGATAGAGGAAATTTGGAAGTATTTGGATCTCCGTACAATATGTAGAGCATAGGCACGATGTACGGATATGGCTTCCTTAGTGTGGTTGTGGAGTACCCATCGGCCAGTATGTGTTTGAATGAATTATCTAGTTTGCACCAGATGCAGAAAAATTCTTTTGTCATGTGCTTGAATCCACTGAGAAGTTTGTCATCTAATTTTTGGGTTCCTTCCTCTAGATGGTGGCATTTTTCTAGATCTTTGGGATGGAATGAAGCTATGGGCTCTCCCCTAGTGTTTCATATGTTCATGTTCTCCAATTCTATGTGCTTGAGAATATAATCAATTCAATCTACACAGATAAATATTGCAGCGTCGGCTTCTACTTTAAGTATTCATGATTTCCTGATTTCCTGATATTCCTAAAATCTTTAAGCTCATCTTGGTCTTCACCATCGATGAGGAAATTTTTCTTTCTAAACATTTGGAAGACATCGCCCCATTTGAGTCAGTCTCCTCTTTTTTCTAAGATTCTCGTTGTTGCGGTATCAAGTTCATCTTGATGTTGGCTACCCCTCCTGGAGGCCTTTTTGGTGGGTGATTTGTTTGTTAACTTCTTCCATGGAGACATTTATGAACCTAAAACACATAGTTGAAATTCACCCAAAAACAAACTAGGGGAGAAAATAAGCATGATCAGATCAGGAGTTGTAATCAATAAAAGATACGAATGAAAAATAAATATGCTTATTTAACACATCTTTCATGTACTATAAGAGTCACTTGTTGATTTAGCGTCCTAGAAGACTTTGTGGGAAGTACTCCAATGTATATTGAAGAACTTAAGGGGAACTCCTCCAGTATACACCAGACGAGTTGGAAAGAACTCGTACGATAGTCAGAGAATGGTTTTCAATATTTTTCTAAGTATTGAAAACACAAATTCAACCCACACCAAAACCAAAACCAAAATAGGGTGACGTTCTAGGAGAGAGATAAACCAAGATCAAGAGTGAGAGAACTTTCCAACTCAAGAAGCTCTCATAGAAGACAGGAGGGGTCTCAATTTCCTAGAGAGAATGATTTACAAGTGAATATACAAGAAAAGGGAGATTATTAATGCTCAAAACAACATAACCCTACCACTTTCAGAAAAATGTTTCTTAGAATTTCTAGACAAATTA
>SNQJ01S0097377.1:23861-49123 GCA_010110895.2 Picea sitchensis
AAGAGGATTTGATCTTCTTCATACAAGAATTGAGCAAGTATGTGTGTTGGAGCCGAGAGCCATCGAAAGGAAGCTTGCGACATCAAGGTGATCAGGTTGTAATCTTTACTTTCAATCAATATGATAAAGTGGCATGTCCTTTTCCCATAAAGCTATTCTCACTTTATTGTGTAATTCCTTGATCATACACATAAGTTGATTGTTGAATATATTTTGCTATATTCACTTTGGTTGGTTTGTGTTGTCTTGGTCTTGACCTCACAAGAGCACCGGAGTGAAGCGGGAGAAATAGAGACCCTAGGAAGCGATATAAAGGTATGTTACTTGTTCCTTCCTACTAGTTAATTCAATGGTCAAAACTTAGGGAAAGAGTCATGTCCTGTCCTGTTTTGTTCTAGATCCAGGTGGATCTAGGGAGATATGTTAGTGTCTGCACCTACCGATTAGTCCGATAACAAAATTGGTGACTCCATTGGGGAAAAATCCCATTTTCTTTGTGGATTTTGGTGTTTTTCTGTGGCCATTTGCTCTTTTTTTACTTTTCTCCTTTCCTATCAATCTCTAAGTCTTTAGGATATCCTGATAGACCCTCTGGGTCCAAAATCCTTTTCAAATTTTGTTTCATTTTCCAAAAATTTGACTAGTTTCAAAGGTTCTCGCACTGCACTTCACTGTAGCCTACGAGAATCTATCGATTTCGCACTCTGCCTTTGGGTTCAGTGTGAGGTTCTCGCACTCTGCTCAAGGGTCACCTGCAAGAATCACTGATTCTTGCACTGTGTAGTATTGCCAGCCTGCGAACTCATTTTTTCAAAATTTTGGATTTGAGTTTTGGCATCTTCAACTCCCCAGATCATTCTAGGTGCATCATAAGAGTTTCTTGAACCATTGATTGGTGTCTTTCTTGTCTTCATTTTCATGCATGAACAGTCTTAGGATTTCAAAGGCTCTTCTTGTCACTTTTGTCTTGACTTTCGTTTCTTGACTTTTCTTGGCATAACCATACTCTCTGATTTCAGAATCGGAGTGTGTTTGATTAGTTAAGAACCGGTGATCGGTTGAAAGTTGAGTTTTCTTGGTCTTCATCATTTGCTTATTGTTTGAAAGATCACTTTTCTTATGCAATTGAAAAGACTAGATTGGTTTTCTTTTTATTTTTGTTTTCACTGAAAGAGTGATTTGGGTTTTATCATTACTTGTTCATTGTTTTTTATTTTTAGTACTCTCACTATCATGGTGTTGGTCCTTTTTGAAAAGTGAACAAAAGTTTTTTCTTTCAAAAAATCTTTTTCGTCTTCGAAAAAATTGAAAATCAATTGTTGAAATTATTGAAAAAGACACAATAGAGAATTGTTGTTGATGCGTGATTTGTTGTATTTGCATTTTAAAGGAAATTTTATTGTAGTTCAAGGTTGATCTCGAAAACTTTCTCTTTTCCTCCCATACATAGGATTCATCGAATGAAAACTGTTATATTTCATTCTCATCCATGCATTGTTGGGTAAGAGTCATACAACATAAGTTTCATCTATGTTTCCTTTGAGTAAACAACAGCTCTTAATAACACTGCACAATTGTAAAATTTATCTAGTAACTCTTTTCTAAGGCTCTATTACACCAACATTTAGCTAGGCTAGCGCTTTGGAGTAGGAAGAGAGATACACTCTCCAAAAGCACAAAACACACAATAGCATCTTGTGTTAGGGAGTGTTAAATTCCATTTGCAACATCTTGTCCTGGGAAGCCCTTCTCACACAAGGGTTAAGCACGAGGTCGCATTGATATTGACAGAGTTACTCACCCTGCTTTGTTGATATCAGTGTAGAGATTGCATGTATTATGGGGATCACTCGAAGGTATACCCACAATGATGAGTGGAAGCCTTTTGAGTTGATTTTGGGCTAGATACCCTGCCCTTGCGTGTGGATCAGACTGTCGATTGTTCCCCCAGGCTTTATTGTTTTTGGTGGTGACCTTAGTGGCCTATCTTTCTAGGTTCTTACACGAGGTGATTGTGAAGGGGAAAGTCTTCACGGTACCTGGAATTGACATTGACCAAACTCACTTGGGCTCCTTGGAGGGTATACCCATGATTATGTGTGGGATCTTGCAGCCTTGCACCAGGGTGTAAGTCCGTTAAGCAGGTCGTCAGCATAACTTTTCCACCATAGCCCAACCCCTTCTCATCTCATTGTTGCGAAGTTGGATTTCATCACCAACTAGTGGCTTTGAAATTAGAAGCTCTTGTTTGCTTGGTGTTGCTTCCTAGATTTTGTTTACTAGCGTGCGTTGTTTGTTTCTCGAAGTTGACCATAGGATTTTCTTCGTGAAGTTTGTCACTCATTTACAATAGCTTGTCCACGTCATTCACGTAGAATGCAGGGTTTATCTCCAGAGCATCTAGAAGGTTATCAACCCTTGCCTACAAGTACAACTGAAGGCTCTCCTCAGCAAAGTGAATTTCCAGTCATCACCACACCACAAGTGGAACGCACTGACTCTCTAGAACATTTTCGAATTACACATACTCGAGAGGACTTTCGACTTCACCCCGATTCTAAGAGATGTTTTATGCGAGCAAAATCTTCCAGAGACTTAATTGTTGTGTATTATGGATCTCCGACTGGACCTGGGGAACAAGATCCTTTTTGGTCTACGGGAGTTTTTCGATGGGACCTTTTTGGTCCAGGTTCAACTGTGATTTTTGAAATTAACCCACCTGTGATTTCTGAAATCTCTAGTACATAGACAGTACCGGTGACTATCGCTTATCACTTTATCATCCCTGTCGAAATGGCCCATCTCATAGCTACTATGAGTGTTCCAACCAGGTTTACTGCGGTAAGTCTTGCTCCCATCAACACACCGCGAACGCCCAAATTCACTACGACACTACCACCTAGATACCGTATGTTGAATGCTTCCATTCCTACTCCTGCGCAAACTCCATCCGGTTATCCTGGTGGTCCTTCTTCTTCTGGGAACTTTCTTCCCGGTTTTGTTCCAACACTCCCTCAATTTCCTTTTGGAGGACCTTCTTCATCTTCTACTGGAAATCCTAATCCTAGTGGAATTATTCCGTCATTCACTCCAAATTACCATTTTCCAGTTGGTGGACAATTTCACCAAGGTGGTATGACACAACCCCCTCTCAATGGGAAAATCCAAATTGGAACTTTGCCCCCAATTGGAACACCACCTTCAATGGGAGGAGATACCCCACCTTATGGGAAAAACATACCTTCATCCTTGGCCCAGTATTGGAATCAGTTGATACAAAATCCTACTCAATCGACTAGGGGGCGGCAGTTTCCCACTGCATTTGTAATACCCCCTAGTGTGGGCCAACCATATCCAGGTTCGTTCAATCCCATTTGGGGGGTGAATTCTCAAACTCAAGCCCTTGTTCCAAGGTACAATCCTATGAGCTACTATCCTCTCCAGCCACCACCAAATATGCCTAGGTCTTCACGTTATATGCAGACTGCTTATGGTCCTACTGGTTTGTCAACAGGGCTTCCTCCCCAAAGCCACCAGTACCCGCAGGTGAATCGACAGTTACCCTTTCTCGCCACTTTGGATTTGCCGAATTTTTCAAGGATTTTAAATTATCCTATTTGTCACTCTCCCCAATGGCCTGTTATACCATCCAAGCTTCCATCAGACATTCCTAAATTCGACGAAAAACTGGGAGAGGACCCCAACAATCACGTTATGACTTTTCACCTTTGGTGCTCATCCAACTCATTGATGGATGACTCTATTCATTTACGTCTTTTTCAACGAACACTCACAAGTTCTGCTGCGAAGTGGTATATCAAATTGCCACGAGGTTTCTTCTCTGACTTCAACACCCTAGCTATGGCTTTCCTTACGCATTACCAGTTATCGATCCATTATGACATGGGGACCGAGATTTTGACTTCCTTAAAATAGAACAAAGGCACTCATATATCTGATCATATCCATGAGTGGTGCAGGAGACGACGTCTCATTAAACTTGAACTCCCCGATCAGTTGTTGGCAGAGTGGTTCACAAAATCATTTGTGAACGACATTGGTAAGGACATTGCCATGGGTGGTGTTGTCATAAAAGAGTAGGCTATCAGTCGTGCTCAATATCTTGACCTCGTTTACTCACAAATGGGAACCCTTTACGATTTGCTACCTAACTTACCTCATCCTAATACTTCCAGCACTTCAACTACTCCAATTGCTTCACATGCAGCTGACGGTGTGGTTGGTACTACCCAAGCCCAACCACATTCTGCTTCAAGCACAAACCCTAAATCTGATTCTTCTAATGTTCACAATGCTCCATCTCCTACCCCTTCCACCGGCAAGACTTCTGAGGTAAATGCAATCCAATCTACCCCAGTTGGTAAAAACAAATCTAAAAAGGGGAGAGGTAAGAATAAGGAGGGAAAAAATAATTCTCAAGTAGAGCAAACCAAAACTACCCCTGTTGATGATCGGGATAAGTGCAAACCCCGATACCCTTACCTTATCTGTGGTGATGATCACTACACGAAGGATTTTCCACGACGTGCCGAGGTCACTAAGTTCCTTCAAGGAGCTCCAAAACCACCTGCGTTGATCGTTTTGTCCCGACCCTTCCCGTCTCAACAACAGGCTCAGTTGGTCACCCATGACCAACCCTCATCTTCTACCACCTCCTATGTTTTGATGTGTACTAGTGATTCTAAGCAGAACAACATTGCACTCACTACTCGAGCCAAATATTATTCTCCTTCTAAGGAGACGGTTAACGATTTACCCCCTTCCTTGGTACAACCCTCTCTCGTGACTCCACCTACCAATGGTCCTCTTCATATTGAACGAACGAGCCTTGACACAGTTCTGTGACCCCCCCCAAAGGGCGTCGTTCGAAAATTAGCTTTCAATCCTCATGCTCATGCGGCCCAGAACTATAGCATTGTTGAAGATCTGGCCCAAGCACCTTCTGCGATGTCAGCCCCTGAAGTCCTTCAAACTTGTCCTGCACAACGGAAGGCACTGTAAAAAGATATCAGTGGAATTGACCTGATGGATACGAATTTAATAATCTTTGACTTGGAAGATCACATTCCAAGGTTACCCCCTCAACTCGCGTTCCAGATTCAAGTGATTGTCTCTGAGAAAAACATTTGCCGAACCATTATCGACGAGGGTGCCTCGACGTGTGTCATGTTTCTTGCTTGCTAGAAAGCCATTGGCTCTCCTTCTTTGAATGAATCCCAGAACACTCTTAAAGCCTTCAATGGATCTGATTTTACGCCCTACGGTGTTCTTCCTTCATTGCCCATCACGTTAGAAGGCAAAACGGTCCAAGTCACAATGGAAGTCTTTGACGCTCCCCTTGATTATAATCTTCTTCTTGGCCGCAGTTGGATTGATTACATGTGCGTGGTTGTGTCGACACTTTTCCATGTGGTATGTTTCCCTCATCAAGGAAAGGTTATCACCGTTGATCAACTAACCTTCTTCAATTCTAATACTCGTACTGGAAACATACCATTTATTGCTAAAACCCCACCGGGTTATGAAAACGTCGGTGTAGGCATTTTAAAAGACTCTTCGTTAATGGGTAATTTCCCCATTCCACTACCCGATGTTCCACGCTCATCGGTTGTTTTCATCAATATGATCTCCACTTTGCCTCATGAACTTCCTGCTTCTCACGACCCCTGGATAGTACCTGACCCTGGAGATCATCTTCGTTTCGGTGACGCCATGTCGTTAAGTCCAGTTTAGTTTGCCTATCAAGTCATTCAATCGGCAACACCTTCTACCCCCTCTCTTGATGAGTTGTCTCTGGATCCTTTCCGTGTCATTTTTCCCACAGACGAGATGATCATGTCTGTCATGGAGGACACCCCTTGGAATGATGGGCATCATCATTCCATCCTCTTTTTGGAGCAACATACTCTTGAGAACTACCAACAGATGTCGACCCCGTCGACCGTTGTCATCATATCGATTGTTCCCGAGTCTGCACACGATGTGTTTTCCGAAGGGAACTTAAGCAATATCTCACCCACTATTCCCATTGACATATCCATCAAACCTGGGATTGTCGAAAATGTCCATATTGGAGCTTCGTGTTCTTCTGAAGAAATCGTCACCTACACATCCTTATTCAAAGAATTTTGTGACATCTTCGCCTGGAGCTACGAAGAAATGTCGGGTATCGACCCTGAGATTGTGATACATGAGATAAAGACATACCCCAATGCTAAACCCATCCGGCAATGCCTTCATCCAGTTCACCCTCGTAAAGCGGCTGATATAAAGCTCAAAGTCAAGAAACTTCTGAAAGCCAGCTTTATTTATCTGATGGCTCTCACAGACTGGGTTTCCAATCTTGTCCCGATTGACAAGAAACAAGGCACAATTCGTGTATGCGTTGATTATAGGGATATCAACAAAGCTTGTCCCAAAGATAACTTTCCTACCCCTTTCGTCGATCAGATTGTCAATGATTACGCCAGAAGTGAAATCTTCTCTCTCATGGATGGTTTCTCCGAATATAATCAAATCAACATTGTTCCCGAGAATCAACATAAGACTGCTTTTATTTGTCCTTAGGGTACTTTTGCCTATCGAAAACTTCCTTTCGGTCTCAAGAACGTTGGCACAACTTTTCAACGCACTATGTCTTATGCTTTCCATGATATCAAGCACATCTTTCAACCCTATTTGGACGATTTACCCACTCATTCAATGCACAGAGTCGATCACCCAACCCACCTCCGAGCCATTTTCGTTCGCTGTCGGTTCTACCGTATACGTTTGAATCCTCATAAGTGTGTTTTCTGTGTGGAATCCAGTCATCTTCTAGGTTTTATTGTTTCGTGTCAAGGGATCCGAGTGGGCCCTTTAAAGGTTGAGGTGATCCTTAATCTCCCTCCTCCTTCTACTCTTCGCCAGTTACAAAGTTTGCAGGGGAAAGCAAACTTTCTTTGTCGTTTTATCCCTAATTACACTGAGATAACTCGTGGATTTACGCGGCTATTAAATAAATATTTCGAGTTCGTCTGGGATACCATTGCTAACAATTCTTTTGAAGCTTTGAAATTGTCCCTAACATGTGCTCCACTTCTCTTTCCCCCCGATTACAGTCGCAATTATTTCATTTATCTTGTTGCCTCAGAGTACACTATTGGTATGGTCCTCATCCAAGAGGATGATGCTAACGATGAACATGTTATTTACTACTTGAGTCAAAGTCTCACGCCGACTGAAATCAAATATTTACATGTCGAGAAACTGGCCTTGGTTGTCGTTCAAGCTGTCCAATGCTTCCGGCATTATATCCTCTCACGCAAGACTATGGTGATTTCTCATTGCAACCCTATGCAACACATTCTAACACGTCAATTGCTAGGGGGCCAATACTCCAAATGGATTGTGATACTCCAGGAGTTTGACTTGGAAATCGAATGCGCCAAGTCCAAGAAGTCCTTAGTTTTTGCTGAGTTGATATGCGACTTTCCCCATTTGAACAAGATCAAGATCTCTATGAACAAATATCTTCTCTATGAACAAGATCAAGATATGCTAGGAGCTGGGAAATTTGAAGCCATGTGGCGAGGTCCTTATATCGTTCGACGAGTTTTGGAAAAAGGATCTTATGAGTTAGTAGATTACGATGGTATCCCTTTGAGTGAACCCAGGAATGGGTTATACTTGAAGAAGTACTATGCATAAAATCATATGTGCACAAGTACTTGTATTTTTATTGTATCATACTTCTTGTGTGTTACTATAGCTTGCTTTTGTCGTTATCTGGTCTCTGCCCTTATATGATGTTGTGTTTGATTTCCAGATGTCGAAGTCTTTGCTACCCTATATTGGCTTCACTGATGGCGCTAGTCGTAGTAATTAGAAACTTGCTTCCGCTGCATGGGAAATTTACACCCCTACAAACGAACTTGTCTCCTTACGAGGTGTGTGCCTCGGCCATGCGACCAACAACATTGCAAAGCATAGCGTCGTTGTTGAATTATTGGTTGATGCTATCTCGCTCGGAATTCGTCATTTGGTTGTGCAACTTGATTCACAGCTTGTAGTACTATAGTTAAGTAATGTCTATACTATTCAAAGTCCTACTTTGTTATGGGTGTATTGCGAATTCGCCTCTTGGAACGTTATTTTGATTACATTGTATATCGACATATTCCTAGATGTCTAAATACATTAATATATGCATTGGCTAACTATGTATTAGACAGACATTTGGATCATTTATAAATCAATCACATCAATTCACAGCATACATGATAAACTGGTAGAAGTCATATGTATATATAACGATCAAAAGAGTTTTTTACAAAAAGTTTGTCCGAAGACCAAAATGTCAAAATCTGAAGCTCATAGCTTCTACAAAGTGACGTCATGGATGATGTTCATGGTAACACGCGACTGCCCGAGTAACCCTACAGAGCAGTCGACTCATGGACCCTGACACTCCTACAATATGACGTTGATCGCGTTGTGGAACCTCTTCCAGAGACATGTCTGGAATATATGTGGTCAAGCCCTCCAGGTTTTTTTCCACTACTTGATAATCCTCAGCATATTGTGGCACCAGCGCCACCTCTCCTCACCGTTGAATGGGAGAAGTACCAGGAGGTCTGTAAGGTCCAACATCTGTTTTATCAACAATGATTTTGTATTTAGTCTTTGGACGAACTTATAAAACAAAAACATTTGAATATAATAAAATTTACAAAAGAATTTAAAAAGGAAAAAATGTGTGTACTTCTTACCAAGTTCCCCCCACTGAGCATCCTCTGGCAGTACTAAGTCTGGATCTCCTTGGAAATCCAACCCGGCATAAGCAAATTCATCAACCATCAACATCTGTGGTTGAAGCCAGTCAAAGAAAGTATCATCATACTTGATGATCGGTCCAGCTACATGCCGGGCCATAAGTTGATACCATCTCAGCATCCTAGGATCCCTGGGAGCCGGTAAATTCCACTCAACCTGCAGCCTCAGTAAAGGAACCCTCTCAAGGAAGAAGGACACTAGAAAATATCCATATCCAAATTGCTTCAGGTTTCCTCATCTGCATTTGGTCAACTGCCTTTTTACGCTATGAAGCATTGCATCTACCCAGTTGAAAACCCGAGGTTTAGTAAACTCAATAGCATACTGGAAGTAACTCTGTAATGTCATGTGAGGAGTAGAACTCCCAGCCATCTGAGATATGGTGAATAGGATAGTACGGAGGGTCAAATTTCATACCCCCCAAATATCTACGTTTCCTTTCTTTCTCTCTGCCTCGGGAACAAAGTGTAAACGTTAGTACTCACTCATGGGTAGTCCACCACCTCTGCTACCAGTCAGGCTCCTCACATAGTACCCCCGCCGTGACAATCCAGTCAAAAAGTAAATGTCCTCAATATCTAAGGACAGTGTGTGGACCCCCACATGAAATACCTGCTGATTGGGATCCCACATATGCACAAGGTTCTCTAACAACCTGACTTGGGCCCTCATGCCCGGGATATGAAAGTACTTCAGGAGGCCACAGTTTCTCAATGCAGCAATAGTGGGTGGATGATTTCCGGCAATTTCATTATCTTCTTCGTGCTCCCTTTCACGCCATTCAAGAACCATTTTGATAGCCAATTACCTGCATAGGAAGCACAAAGAGAAGATTAGCAACTCTATTCATCAATTGGTTCTCTTTTCATTGGGTAAATATTTTAAAAAAAATTGAGCTTTACGGTTCTCGTAGGTGCCCTTTGTGCACAATGAGAGAACCTCGCAGGCTGCTCAAGGGTCACCTGCGAGAATCACCCATTCTCGCAGGTCTCGTGTAGCCCACCTATGAGAATGGTGGAGCACAAGTAGGGCTCATAAAATCAATTTAAAAATGAATTTTTAACCAATGAAAATGCAAAATTAAACCATGAAAGAGTAGAGGACAAAGAGCCTACCGTATTGTCGCCGACGGCTCGACGAATGGACACTTGTAACTCCCGCAATCTGACGCCGAACTTCGAAGGTAAAAGAGGGGTTTTTTGAGCTCAAATAGTGGAAAGGTAAACATGATATGGTGAAAAGAGTGTTTACTCCTTTTTATTTACTTTTACTATGTCATTTGGTTTTTTATGATTATTAATCTATTTAACCCTAATCCCTAATTTCCTTTTGAGTGTAACTTTTGCAGGCATAATGACTTCGAGGTTCCTAAACAGGGATGCGGATATATTTTTCTTTGTCATCATGTGTTTTTAATTGTTTTTTATGGTTTTTGTATAAAACCTTGAGGGTGGTCTTTGTCCGTTCTTGTGCTCGAAAATACATGAGAACACGATCGAGCATACTTTTATCACTTTTTCGAGCTCAACAAGGTTATATGAAAAAGGAACTCCCCTGGAGTCTTCTTTAATCTCTTTTCAGACTCTCTAAACATGAAAAGATAGTCGAGTGACCTTGCTATTTTCATGCTCGATAAAGTATCTGAAGTAAGCGTTTGATGAGCGACAATTTATCTCTTTCTCGGTCTCATCCAGACTATTTTACGAAAAAGGAGCTGAGAGAGTTCTCTTTAAAGTGTTTTTCCAAACTCTATAATCATGAAAAACCTTCGAGTTTTCTATCTCTGGACTCTTTAAACAAACATTGACAGACCCATAATGGGACCGAACCGCTCCTTCTTAGGGTTCGTTAAACATACTTCGAAGGACTTATTCAAAGGATAAGCTTATATCAACAAGCATATGTTATCCTCCTCAAGCTTGCGTAAAAATAAAGAGGTACTCACCAGAAATGGTGGGGGAAAATTTGGGAAAGGGATATGTTTTCAACTTCATATTAATTGGCAGTAGGTGTCGCTCTTGAACATGACACCCCCTATTCATTACATTTGAAGCTGGTTTGGGAAATCCATTTGTCTCTCATTCGATTTGCTACAAGGTCATTCCCTGTGTCATCTTTGAGTCAATGCTATCAAATCGTTGGTCGTGTCATTCATATCTTCAAGAGAAGTCCATCTGAAACCTCTATTGAGTCGGCCATCTGCAGTTGACCATTCTCTTTGTGTTGGCCTTCCCTGTGTCCAGTCCAATTTACATCATACTTTGTTTCACCTTCAAAATCTAATGCTCATTTCATGTCATTGATGGGGGATACATCAAGGCCCTCCTATGATGAGTTTTGTTCTGTCGACTTCAGCTCATTATCCAAAATCAAGACTTAGAAATTCTTTGGTACCTTGGAGCTTGCATGCCTCAATGGTAGGTTTCCTCGCTTTCGACAGTGGGTTTACATCATTGACCCCTAATCGAAAGATTCCATCGGATGTTCAACTTCAACTCATTCATTCACACTCAATGGATTGTACTAGATTACCTTGGGAGTCATTGACATCAATGGTGATTTCCCTCGCACTTGTTAACGGTTTCATCAATGACCGGTAATCAAGTAGTTTCTGCCATGTTCAACTTCAACACATGTAATCACATGGTTAGATTTGTACTTTGGGTGATGAAATTGAATACCCTGGATATCATCTTTTTGTCCAAGTTGCAATGGAGTCTGTATAATTTGCAACACATAGATCCACTGTGTATGTCTCATGGCTATGTCGTCTTCATTCGAATTTTCTCACATAGATCCACAGTGTATTCCTGATGGCTATGCTATATTTTGACGGCATGGATCCAGAGTGTATGATTGGTGGCCATGACCCATGTCTACAATGTCATCAGTCTGTGATCTGAGTATGGGAATACCTACTTTAGAATTAATATATATCATATTATGCAAATTCTTGGTTGTTCGTGGGTTTTCGATTAGGTGTGCTCCTGGTTTCTGACACACACATGTAGCTTACAAAGTCTTTCGGCTATCACTGGTTCCAACCTCATACTTTGGGGGTCATTCTGTTACTCATGATTTTGGTCTTCATGATGATGTATTGATGATGGTGTACTCAGGCTCTTCATAAGAACTTTCTCCTGAGAAAAGTTACTTTCATCTCTTCCCAGAAAACTCATTTTTGAAGAAGGTTCGCAGGCTCCTAATATATTTGGGTGCGAGAATGACCCATTCTTGCAGGCTTCTTTACCAGGGTGCGAACTTCTCGCACTATGTTGAATAGCCAAGGTGCGAACTCTTCCTAAAGCATGGAAAAAGATGAATTCTCGATGTTTCTAGAAGGGAATCTTCTAGAAGGATGGGTTGGAATTCGAATGGTTATCCTTGTACTGGATTCCCTGATATTGTGGGATCATTCTTATCCAAGTAACTATCTAATTCTCTCCTATATATTGAGGGAATTCTTATGGAAAAGGTTAAGCGAGATTCATTGGAGAATTTGTGAAAGAATTGTGTGAAGGACTTAGCTTGAATAGTAGCTTGGAGACTCTAGCAAGTCTATCAAGAGGATTTGATCTTCTTCATACAAGAATTGAGCAAGTATGTGTGTTGGATCTGAGAGCCATTGAAAGGAAGCTTGCGACATCAAGGCGATCAGGTTGTAATCTTTACTTTCAATCAATATGATACAGTGGCATGTCCTTTTCCCATAGAACTATTCTCACTTTATTGTGCAATTCCTTGATCATACACATAAGTTGACTGTTGAATATATTTTGCTATCTTCACTTTGGTTGGTTTGTTTTGTCTTGGTCTTGACCTCACGATAGCATCGGAGTGAAGCAGGAGCAAAAGAGACTCTAGGAAGCGATATAAAGGTATGTTACTTGTTCCTTCCTAATAGCTAATTCAATGGTCAAAACTTAGGGAAAGAGTCATGTCTTGTCCTGTTTTGTTCTAGATCCAGGTGGATCTAGGGAGATCTGTTAGTGTATGCACCTACCGATTAGTCCGATAACAACAGCATAGGATTTATTTGTCTTAACTTCTGCCTAAATGGTTTAGCCTCCTCTTTCAATGGGATCTTATGCTCAATGACACTTGTGTTGTATTTCCTAAGGTATTCATAGGTCCAGGTGAACACATTAGGGAATTCTCTTAATATCTCAGCATACTCATCCCTTTGTTTCCTCAAAATATACTTGACAAATTGAAAAAATTTGGATCCTTCTTTGTGCCAATATTGCACTCAGCTACGTCAGCATCATCATTTGAAACTTTACCCTTTACTACCACATCATTTCTATCAAATAGTCTTTCTAAAGGAACTAGTCCCTTTGGGATATGATTATTGGGCAACTAGACAATATAATGATTAGCAATTTTGTTCAGAAGAACATCGGTATGAGGATCTACTTTAGAATCAGGATCTTGATCAATGTGTAAGGCAGAAAACTCCTCAAAAGTCTCTAGGAATATTTTGATCTCAAGGTCATCCTCAAACACTTTCCAATGCTTGACATTGTTGGGTATAGAGGGTCTATATTTCACTTCTACATCATACCTGAGCTTAGGTGGAAAAGGGACTCTGAAATTACTTGCCGAGACAGCCAAAGAATCACCCACAGCATTCTCTTCTCTTGGAACAAACGAAATGTTGAAAGCTGAGAAAAAACTCTCAACTAGATCCCAGAATTCATTTATGTAATTTCTAAGCCAAGGGTGCTTCGCTTGATAAATATTTCTGATATGATGGAAAATTAATTTGGCGTCCCCAAACACTGATATCTCTTCAATCCCCGTGTCTTTTTCAGCCCTCAAACCCAAAACAAGAGATTCATATTCTACCACATTATTGGTAGCTTCAAATTCTAACTTGTAGGATGGAGATATAATTTCTTCAACAAGAGAAACAAATACCACTCAAGCACCAGCACCTTCTATAGAAGAGGCTCTTTCAAAGAACATTTTCCAAACTGAGTTAATTGGAGGAGAATCTTCACGAAGATTAAGGGACTACTTTCCGATTTCAAGAGGGGGTGCAGGGGCATCAGTGAGTCGCAATAAACTAGATCCCAAATCAGTATTAAGTGTGAAAATAGGATGGTTGGTGGGGCTTACTTCATCACTAATAATATAGGCCAACTCAGCTTCTCTGTACAGACTTCTATGCTCCCCTCCAAACACGGGAATAGTAGCATATGTAAGGTCCATCTGCAAGGTTCCTCTAAGTCTTTTTATCCAATATCTCGATAGGAGCATACCAAAATTGGGGGGGACATAAGCCACCACAATATCCATGACCACACTTTTCATGGGAAACTGAAACAAGGTCACAACTAGATCTTTGATGACACCAAGACATTGTACCTTCCTTGAATCAAAAGAATAAAAATCATGATAAGTTTTTTTATTTCTAATCCAAGTTCGTCCATGACAGTTTTGGGCATGAGATTGTGAGATGCCCCTAAGTCCATCAAACAATTATGCAGCACCTTGTCATGTATTTTTAGTGAGGTGTAGAAGGGAGGGGTTGAATCATCTTTGTGTTCTATCAAGGGACCTAGAATGACTTATGGCTTTTAATCTTGAAGGTTTACTGAGTCTGTGGAATAAGATGAAGGCTTGGGCTGCAACAGTTTAGAGAGGGACCCTTTAAAATATACGTGCTTGACCAGCTCTAAAAGGGGTACAGGGATTCTGATCTTTTGAATTTCATGCTCAAAGTTAAAATAGGAGGGGGGATTCATAATTTCTTTTACTTCTGGGACAGGACTTTTGGCTACTGGCGAGAGGTTCTGAGTTTTATTTTCCTTGTTGTTGTTTGTTGCATCTTTAGTAGGCTTCTCTGCTCTGGAAGGATGATCAGGGACATCAGACTTCCCTTCTTTATTCTTAGACATGAGATTATATTTATTGGGGATACTATTGGTCTTCTCCCTTTTACTCAGCTCATTTATTTGGTTGTCCATATGGGACTTCTCGTATGCAGATTGGGTCAGATGAGGAAAAGGGGAGGTGCCCCAAAGACAATGGATTTTGGGATCAAACTCTTCTTCCTCACCTTCTTCATCGGCAACGAGGTTGTTTTGGATAGGGGTTTGGATTTTTTTATCATCCCAATATTTATTCCAAGGCTCTCTTGGAAGTATATGAGGGGTGTTATTCGGCCTTCTGAAGTTACCTCTGTTATTGTCATTTTGGGTACTCTTATGACTCTGCTTCCCCTAGAATTTCATCTTCTCCATTTCTGCAGAAAGAGATTTTACCAACTTTGTCAATTAATCTACTTGAGGGTGGGATGTAGAGAAACCAGAGGTTGAAGCTTCATATCTCACCCTTCCTCTGTCTCTATCTGTTCTATTCCTAAGTCTATCAACTGCCAATACATTGGACTCTACTTCAATGGCTGCATCTTTCATATGAGCCAAGGAAGTAGATCTTCTCTCTCTTAACAGGAGGCAGAAATCAAGGTCGAAAGAACTAGAATAAGTAATTTTAGCAGAGGCTTATGTAGGCTTTATCTCATCACGGATCTTATTGTACATTTTATTGAATCTTTTGGAGAAATCAGGGACAGATTCTCCCTCTTTTCTCTTTAGGGACCTAAAATTCATGATATAATACATAAAGTCTTTTTTACCCCCCCATTGTCTCAAGAAAACATTATCTAAAGCCTCAATCCCAGCAATGGATCCAGGGTTCAACCCCCTAAACCATTTCCTAGCCTCACCCTCAAAACTCTGGACAAAGACTCTCATCCACACATCCTCATTTTCAATATTTAGATTGTCTGTGTAACTGTAGAAGGTAGCAAGGTGTTCTTCAGCGGGTATGTCTTCTTCTCCTGTGAATTTGGGCATGTATTTCAATTAGTATCCAGCATGGAGAGCATTCATGGGTTGAGGTAATATTATAGGGGCATATATTGTAGCCACTATGGCATCCATTTTGTTCCTAAGGGGATTAGCACCCACCATTGGGATGTGAATAGGAGGAGAACTAGGAGGGGATGGAATTCGAGCAGGTGAGACTGGAAGTGTGTTTCTGGGAGAAAAGGGAACTGAATGAGGATTTGAGGAAAAATCTACAAGGCTCGAGGGAAACGAGATTTCCCCTTCTGTAAAATTAGCAACTCTAACAAGGGGAGGAGTGATAAATCCCTAAGTGGGAAAATATTCCGAGGTCCTGGGTTTAAACAATGGAACCACTTCAGGGGAGATAGGAGTGACAAAGGTTTCTCCTTCCAATCCAAGACCAGGAGGGTAGAAATCAATAGGAACACTCCCAAAGTTTAAACTTTGGGAAACTCCAGCAGATGGTATAACAGGGGAATGAGAAGAAAGTATTGGAGTTTCTAAAGGAGGATGGTGAAAATCCTTAGTAATACCTGGTTTAGCAGTTGAAGTACCTTCCTAGAGGATATTTCATCTTCTAGTAACTTTCTCTGGGTCAGCTTCAGGTGTTGCTAGGAGAAATTGTGGGGTAGACCTCGTGTGTCTGACTCTGGAAGCCACAGCTGAAACAGTGGATTTGCATCAATGGAGTCGTCAGGTGCAGGTTGCAATATTGAATGGTTCTGATATCTGACGCACCTTCAGAATCAGAAGCTCGTTTTTGTTCTATCCCAGGGAAAATATTCAATTCATCCCCGATAATGACGCTAGAAATGTTATCACTAGAAGTCACCTCTGGATTGCGGCAAAGGTAAGCCCAGTACCCATCAGTTTGTATGTCACAATGAATAAATTTAAGTGGGTTCTAATGGACGCAGACTCGGGATTATATCGCTTTAACTCAGAAAAATGGGTTGGTGTGCACAAGCACCTGAGGTCTTGATCCAACTTCAGTCAATGAGTTGTAGTAAAGGTGAGTAGAAGGTAGAACTTGAGGAGAAAGTGTGAAGGTATGTTATGGACATCTGGTCTTCCAACAGCCTATGGAGGAAAATTTTCAAATACAAGATCCTCTTGGATCCAAAACTTTAAGAAACTGAATACATTATAACAATGTTGCAATCAAACATACATCAAAATATGGTCACAATAACTCAACTGGATCATCCATTCTTGAGCCTTCAGTATCAGAAGTAGAAGAGATGAAAAACAAGGTTGCTTATCATTAAAAAAGAAGTCTCAAATGCAACACATAACCAGAGAACCAATGGCTTCATTAAAACTTTACAATCTGGGAGCTTAGCTCAACCATCGACCTTAGCAAAATATCAAAACTGAGTATATATACTCAGAACCACTACAATTACCAGGAGTGTGACCTGGCTATTACAATCAAAGCTTTGTGTCTGCATCTTCTTCTGTCATTCTGCACTTACATTCTTCTATCAAATGCGAGCTCAGATTAGTATGGTCTTTGTAGGAGAATACGTTGACAGGGGAACTTCGAGCTGACAGACTACCTCCAAGGCCAGTACTTCCATGTTTTCCATCTATGGGTTGAAACAAGTTTTGAACCACCTACCTCATTTCCATTAACTACATTCATCGGGATCGGGATGAGGCCTGACACCCATGAATGCTCTAGGGGATGTCATGACTCCTTCAAGTCAACCCAAGTGCCTCGAGACAACACAAATATTATTTTGTGAACAACATGTATGCTTTCAGCCTTTGGCGCAACCCCTCTCCATCACTTCATACGACCTCGAGCCATGACATGGGGATCCTATGTAAAAATTTGGGATTTCGCATTTCGGGAGTCTTCACTCCACTCGATTCCAAAAATCCTAATGCTCGAATCTGCGAAATAGCCCATCCAAATCAACAGTCGGATTTTCTTTGAATTCTATGGCTAGGATGCTTGCTCGAAAACCTCAGTCGGTCACTGCTTAATAGGTTCTTACCCTTCTTTATGGCCCTGCTTCCCATATAACCACGGGTTGTGATCGTGGGCCCAACTCCCAGGTGCTTTGCGATTTTGTATTTCGTGAACTTGGGTCATGCTCTGTCCCAAAACCTCTGAGTCACGAAATCACGATTTCTTGGATCAGGTACCATGTGTCCCTTTGAATCGGATGGCCTAGACGCATATCGACCCTTTTGGGACTTTGTGCCTTCGGCATTTTGGGACTCAAGAAATCTGCGCATTCCTCACTTCAGCTTTCTTGAAATGAATTTCTCCATGATTCGGATCTGGTGCCATGTGTCCTGCTGGATCGGATGGCTCCTATTGATTTTGGATTTCAGGGGTTCGGACCTTTTACAAATAACTTCAACAATGTTCCAAACTCCTGATTCCCACGATTATTATCTATCATTGATCTTTGAACTTTGAAATGAAATTTCCTTCGCCAAACTAAACTTTCTCTCTCACTTGATTTGATTCCATATCATACCGCTCTAAGTGTTTCTCTTTGTGCTTATGGTTGCAGCCTCTGTAAATAAATACTTGGACGACTGACTGAGGGCTCAGGAAAGAAAAAGGATCAGTGAAATAGGTAGAGAGGGAAGTGATTAACCTTATAAAAAAAAAATCTTGGGGCCAAGACTTCTCAGGTAAGACCACAAGGAAAAGTAGGTCGTTCAAATGGATGAAGGAAAATAGAAGAAAGTCTACAAGCCGAAAGGGAGAGCTTTAAAATTGGGTCTACAAAAAGGAGAGAGACAGGGAAAAATTGCAAACTTAGGTAGAAACCATGAACCCACAAGACTCTGACAATTTCATGTGATAACACAAGGTCCAACTAGCTTGCAAAGCATCAAATTTTAATTTCAAGTTGATAAACCAAATATGAAATGAATCTAAGCATCATTTGATATCGTCGCAAGAGAGACGAATGTAAATAATATTGCGACGAATTTGCTATACTATCGACGAAATTTTTTTGACAATAGTATAGCTAATTCGTCGCAAGAATGTGTCTTTGAATGGTGCTACATGGTTTGCAAGGAGTGTAGGGCTTATAATATGGTGCAATGTAGTTTAGTCTATATGAAAAATCTCTATGCCAAACCTCAAAATGGATAGTACCATATCTTGGTCATAAGACAAATATTCTTTGTATGTTTCCTTTGTGGTGGCTCAAGCCCTCAGTACACATGATGCATGACAATGAAATGTAACAATTTGACTATTGAATCATAGTGTTATGTCACCCATGGTTAAGGAAAGAACATAAGGTTCTTGGGTCCTATTTGAATCTTCCTAGAATTGAGATTCGTTACATAGTCCTTGAAAAAAGACAAAAGAATTATGTAGCGGATATTTGGTCTTTGTGTGGAACATTTTATGCCATTATAATGTTTTGTACAAAAACAATGGATCCTAGGGACTACACCATGGTCAATGAACGAGGAACAAGGAACAATGAAGAAGGAACAAGGAACAAGGAACGGAAATTGAACTAGGACTAGAAACTGGCAACAGTGACCTGTGAATGGGGCCAACGTTGAAATTTTTTCAAGCATTTAATGTATATAAAATGTATTTGTGTCATAGTTGTGATGAAAAATCCCTCTTTTTTGTTGATTTCTTAATCACCGCCATAAAAATACTTGAGGTGGGCAATAGTTACATGTGAATGGGGCCAACGTTCAAATTTTTTCAAACTGTTTTTGTATGCATTGAAATTTGACATGGATAGACTAATTGCATGCCTTAACGATATGAGAGGGTTTCTGGACTCAAATTTCACTCACACGCCCACTTTCTTCCATCATCATATCATCATGTAAACCATAAGCCCTATTTTTCATATGTTCTAGTAGATATGTTAATGATTCCAAATTTCATATTTGTATTTGACTCAAGGTCCAGCTAGCTTTCAAAGTATCAAATTTTAATTTCAAGTTGACAAACCAAATATGAAATGAATCCAAGCATCATTTGATATTTTNATAAGACAAATATTCTTTGTATGTTTCCTTTGTGGTGGCTCAAGCCCTCAGTACACATGATGCATGACAATGAAATGTAACAATTTGACTATTGAATCATAGTGTTATGTCACCCATGGTTAAGGAAAGAACATAAGGTTCTTGGGTCCTATTTGAATCTTCCTAGAATTGAGATTCGTTACATAGTCCTTGAAAAAAGACAAAAGAATTATGTAGCGGATATTTGGTCTTTGTGTGGAACATTTTATGCCATTATAATGTTTTGTACAAAAACAATGGATCCTAGGGACTACACCATGGTCAATGAACGAGGAACAAGGAACAATGAAGAAGGAACAAGGAACAAGGAACGGAAATTGAACTAGGACTAGAAACTGGCAACAGTGACCTGTGAATGGGGCCAACGTTGAAATTTTTTCAAGCATTTAATGTATATAAAATGTATTTGTGTCATAGTTGTGATGAAAAATCCCTCTTTTTTGTTGATTTCTTAATCACCGCCATAAAAATACTTGAGGTGGGCAATAGTTACATGTGAATGGGGCCAACGTTCAAATTTTTTCAAACTGTTTTTGTATGCATTGAAATTTGACATGGATAGACTAATTGCATGCCTTAACGATATGAGAGGGTTTCTGGACTCAAATTTCACTCACACGCCCACTTTCTTCCATCATCATATCATCATGTAAACCATAAGCCCTATTTTTCATATGTTCTAGTAGATATGTTAATGATTCCAAATTTCATATTTGTATTTGACTCAAGGTCCAGCTAGCTTTCAAAGTATCAAATTTTAATTTCAAGTTGACAAACCAAATATGAAATGAATCCAAGCATCATTTGATATTTTCACAAGAGAGACGAATGTAAATAATCTTGCGACGAACTATCTATACTCTCGACGAAAAATGTTTGTCGATAGTATAGCTAATTCATCGCAAGAATGTCTTTGAATGGTGTTACATGGTTTTCAAGGAGTGTAGGTCTTATAATATGTTGCAATGTAGTGTAGTCTATATGAACAATCTCTATGCCAATCCTCAAAATGGATAGTACCATATCTTGGTCATACGACAAATATTCTTTGTATGTTTCCTTTGTGGTGGTTCAAACCCTCAGTACACATGATGCATGACAATGAAATGTAACAATTTGACTATTGAATGATAGTGTTATGTCACCCATGGTTAAGGAAAGAACATAAGGTTCTTAGACCCTATTTGAATCTTCTTAGAATTGAGATTCATTGCATAGTCCTTGAAAAAAGAAAAAATACTTATGTAGCGGATATTTGGTCTTTGTGTGGGACATTTTATTCCATTAGTATGTTTTTTATAGCTTCTAGCATTTTATAGATTTATTTTGTCACTGCTAACCATGGATTCCTTGTTTTCCAAGATAGTATCCATTTCTTATCTTTGTTCCACATGAACCATACGCTAAATTTATTTTTTCCTCATATGTGTGCTCTTCCTTTGGGCAGTGTGTAGGTACCTACATGTTTCCTTTAAGAAAGGCTTGGGTGTCTTCCAAAAATTGTAAAAAATAATAAATGTGAATTAATTGTGGGCTCCTTTGTGGGGTTTATGGACTCTGTACACCTGTAAAACCCTAATTCTTGTTACCAATGACCTTAACCAACTTTTTATAGTATCAATAGGGTTCAAATGTTGGAGAAGGGGGATTGGGCATTCTAGTACCCTTATGCTAGAGCATTATCCTAAACATTGTCCTTGGATTTTTATCACCAATCCCTTCTGCAAAAACCCTTGTTTCGAGGATTGACTCTCTGGCAATTTGTCTGGATAAGGTCCTAAATACTCCAAGCTTCTCTAAAAATATGCACAATAGAAATACACAACCTTCCTCAAACCAATAAAATCATCTAATATCAATGATGATGAAACAATAAAACTTGTAACTAACTAATATTAATTAACATCATATGGTTAATTCCTCCTGAAATCATGCTATCAATCCTCAAGTAAGTTGCAACATAGTTTTTGGGGGGGAGAAGAGAAATCTTCATATATTAATTTAATGTGAAAAAAAAACTACAAAGATATGAAATAAGACATGATATGTTGTTGGCACCTTTGTCAGTAGAGTTCAGGTTCCTCCTACTTGGACTACATATAGACTTCAACTATGCTTCAAACTCCTTGCCATATGTGCATTGGAAAATCAAGAAGGATTTAGATCCCAGAAAAACTACAAAAACTTTCTCTTGGGTTTTTTTCTTCATATATCTATATCAATTAGACTTTCTAAAAATTTATATATGTTTCGTTTCCTTGAAACTATGAGGATTTACTCCCTCTCTTTTCAAAACACATAAGCATATTTCTAATTAGAAAATCATGATAGAAGGTAATCATCAAGATGATGAACCAATTATTAAATAAAATAATTTTAATTAGTATGTAAACCTTCCTTAAATTACTTCAACATTTCCAATCGTCCATTTAAAAAATACCCTGAGAAGCCATGGATATGGTTGTGTTTATTGTTTCAATGGTTGCACATGACTCTTCAAGTGCCCCCAAAGTATGATGTAAGTGATGATGTTGGACACTATGAATAAGTGAATGGCCTTTCAATTATATTCGGGGCAAGTGCATCTCCCATTAAGATACATTGGAATACTACTCAAATTAAAATAAAAAGTCGTTTAAACTTGTTGACCACCACTAGTTGCTATGGTATAGTATTTGATGACAAAATTATTCTTTACAGAAAATAAGTGGATAAATGAACCAACAAATAAGTCAAAATATACGGAGAAGAGGTTCATAATTTACCAAGAGGAGAAGCTCCCATGTTAAACTAACATGGAATTTAAAGCTTGACATTATAAAAATCATATTAAGTAGTTTTTATATAGTTTTGTTAAATTATATGAATAGTTTTTATATAGTTTTGTTAGGTAAGAAAATTTAATGGTGTTTATATCTACATCTCATCTAAAGGATTTATGTGGGGGTTTGAAGCTTGTCTCATAAGTCCTCAAAGTTTCATTTAGAGTATAAGACTCTTGATTTCCTCTCTTAAAATGGTAAAGTACTCGAGACCCATTCTTATTGCATCCATATCCACTTAGAGGCCAACTATCCTCTCTAGAGGACTTGTGTAGTGATCTCAGGCCTCATTTATAGCCCATGAGCCATGGGAATTTTATTTAGATCCTACGACCCTTATTTTCCTCCCCTAACCATGGTTAAGGCCTTGATATCTATCCCTACTACAAAAAACATCATATTGACTCCCATATTCCACTTGAAGGCCAAAGATATCCTTTAGAGGCATTGTCTCATTGTTTCAGGCCTTGTTCATGGCCCATGAGCCAAATAAGTTTCATTTATGGTATAAATCTCTAAATTGCCTCCCTTGAACATCCATTGCCTTAAGACCCACCCTTGTTGTGCAATTAATGGCTATAATATCTTACTCAAAGGGAAAATACTCCTCGTAGAGGCCCTTTGTGGTGGTTTAAGGCCTTATTCATGTCCTTTGAACCAAAAAGCATCATTTGGAGTCCAAGACCTTTAAATTCTTCCTCCAACCATTATCAAATCTTGAAAACACATCCTTGGTGCACAAAACCTCCTAAAGCACCCATATGTTATTCAAAGGAGAAATACTCCTTGTAGTGGGTCTTGTGGTCATTTGAGACTTTTGTTTTGGGTATAATGCCCTTTTTCTACTCCCTCAATAATTATCAAAGCCATGAGATCCATTCCTAGTGCATAATACCTCTCAATGATTCCCATATCCCACTTGTAGGCCAAAGGTCTCCTTTGAAGGCCTCCTATGGTGGTTTGATACGTTTGTAATATATTAGAGCCCTAGAAGCTTCATTTAGGGAAAACATCCTTTGATTTCCTCTTTTAACCATGGTTAAGGCCCCAAGACCCATCATGAGTACTGCACAAAATTTTATGTTGGATCGCATATAATCCCACTATGAGGGACATATATTCCCTCTAGAGTGTTTTTGTGGTGGTTCTAGGTCTCATATATGGCCCATTTTCCCCACTAGATCCATTTAGAGCATAAATCACTTATTTTTCTCCCTCATTCATGCTCAAGGTCTCAAATCCCATCTTCGGTGCTCAAAACCTCCTTGTGGTACCAATATCCCACTCAAAGGTCAAATATTCCATCAAGAGGACATGTGTGGTGGTTAAAATCCTCAATCATGGCCCATGAACTCTATAAGATTAATTTAGGGCCTTAGTCCCTTTGTTTCTCCCCTACCATAATCAAATCCCATCCCTAGTGCTAAAAAAGTCATAATGACACCCATATCCCACTTAGAGGACAAATATTCACTCTAGAGGGCCCACAGATGGTTTGAGACCTCATTTGTATCCTCATCATCACCCATGTTCTTACGAGCATCATTTACCTCCCAAGGCCACAATTTTCATCCCTTAACAATGGTTAAGGCCTTGAGATCTATCCCTACTACACAAAACATCATATTGACTCCCATATTCCACTTGAAGGCCAAAGATATTCTTTAGAGGCATTCTCTCATGGTTTTAGGCCTTGTTCATGGCCCATGAGCCAAATAAGTTTCATTTATGGTCTAAATATTTAAATTTCCTCCCTTGAACATTCATTGCCTTAAGACCCACCCTTCTTGTGCAATTAATGGCTATAATATCTTACTCAAAGGGAAATATTCCTTGTAGAGGCCCTTTGTGATGGTTTAAGGACTTGCTCATGACCCTCAAACCCTATAAGATTCATTTAGGACTAAGGAACTTATTTTTCTCCCATGAGCATGGTCAAATGCATGAGACCCATCCTTAGTGCACAAAATCTCATAATGGTGTACTCCATATGCCACTTTGACGCTAAATATCACCTCTAAAGGGCCTATGTGGTGGTTTGAGGCTTTGTTTATGGCCCCTGAGATGTGGAAGTTTCATTTATATGCTAAGGTATTTGTTTTCCTTTATTCACCATGGTCAAGGCCCTTAGACCCATCTCATGGGTGTAAAATATCTTTAATGATGCCAATATCCTAATGAGAGTCTAAATATCTCCATAAGAGGAATCATGTGGTGATTTGAGGCCTATTCATGGCCCATTATCCCTACAAGATTCATTCATGGCTTAAGAACCTTGTATTCCTCCTCAAATGATGATCAAGGCCATGAGACCCATCCCTCGTTTGGAAAGCATCCTAAGGGTGTGCATATCACTATTAGAGGCCAAATATTCCCTTTAGAGGGCATGTTTGGTGGTTCAAGGTATCATTCATGGCGCAAATCCATAAAAGCTTCACTTGAGTTCCTAATGCCTTCTATTTCCTCTCCCAACCATGGTTAAGGCCCTCAAACCCATCCCTAGAACCCAAAACCTCACAAATGACACCCATAACCTACTCAAAGGCCAAAAGCGCCCTTCATAGGGAATATGCGTGGTGGTTATGGGATAAATAATTTATATTATATAGGCTTGGGGTAATAATTTATATTATATAAGTCCTCGAGGTGTAGGACAGTCGGTGACGGAGTGTGTTGTTAAGCCACTCCGTGTTGTTAAAGTCACCAGTTCGAA